>JAAAKQ030276277.1:0-10527 GCA_010016005.3 Zanna intricata | reverse complement strand
TCAGTCAGCCCTGAGTGTCGTGGCAGCAGATTAACCTAACCTTTTGTCCTTCTCGCTTGGGCTCCTGCAGAGGAGCCACCCTTCGAGGTCCTTCTGGGCTCATTGAGGCAAGTCAACTCCCTGCTTGTGGAGTGCCGATGCATCCCTCCTCCAGGAGACTACCCATCCCGAGATTGTGCTAATTAAACTCAAAAAACAACAACCTAACCACCACACACAGTAACAAAAAACCATTAAAAAAAAACTAATGCCAATAGCTGACTTTCACAGGATCCTGCATCATCAGTTGGTATGTAATTCTACAATTACATCAACAAATAACAAAAACAAAAAAGAAATTAAAACTTACAAATTTAGAAAATGTAAACCCTAACGATTAAAATATGTAATAACACAGCTTCACTGCCATATTGAAATGATGTAAATTTAAAATGTAATACAAGTATGTTTGAAAACATTATTGCCAACTTCTACAGCCCACTATGTCTTTAATTAAAACATCACCTTCAAAAGTGATCTTTTAGTATTACATCAGAGAATGAAGATGAATGATGTGTAGCTTGTGTGAAATGCCATGCCACAAAAATGATCTGTGTTAATCATTTCATACTTTTGTTTAAATTTATAAATATACTTTTTTTCAAGTACATAGCCTCATTTTTTTGTTATTGTTGTTATTAATCGTCAAACTTTCTAAATTATTTTTATAATCAGTAATACAATGCTTACACTGCAACAAATGGTCAACCATATTAGACACACCTCTCTTTGTGTTTCTGTTAGCATGGTAATGTTCCATAAATCTTTTTTTAAAAGATCTAATAATTTTACAGGTATAAATTTTATTATATTCATTACATTTAATTTTATATATTTAAAAAATATATTTAAATATTATATGTTAAATATTTTAAAATACGGTTATTTGGTTTGTAAGCTTTTTACATTTATTTTTATCACAAACATTAGTAATTTTTTCTATTACTTTACTTGGATAATTATATTTTAAGAAAAACTATCTCTGTGTTATTTCCTAGTTACAATTTTTTAATATTATCATGATATTCCCTGCTTTTTATATTGTTCCTTTTCAATCATTTCACAATCGAAACCATTAAATATTACTATTTGTTTTATATCTACTACTTCTTCAGTTTGTTTTTAGTGTTCTTGTATAATGTATAACTTTAAAAATCAGTTTTAAAATATATGTATCAATATTTCTGTGACCATGGGTGATTATACTTTTTGTCATATATAACCCGGTCATAAATAATGAACATCTGATTATTTTAATTATCGAACATGTCAATTCTATTTTATTTCTGGTGTGATCTATCAATGTGATAGATACAATGGACAAATGATGCCATTTACTACTAAAAACACATTATTTCATGTTTGAACTTTTACCATTACATTTCATGGTAAAAGTAAAATTTGTATTTTATTAATTTATTATCAGAATTCTCTACTTTCAAGTAAGACTTCACTGGATTAGTAGTCACCACCACTGCAGAAACTGTAGTATTTCCCTTGCACAATCTTCATAAAAATGTGATCGACAAACAGCTTTGACATATAATATTTTAAACCTCAGAATAAAATACAGTGCTGCTGTATTTTATTCTGGTATCATAAGTTAATATTTTATTATAAATCTTCTAATTTTAATTATAAATAGCATCTACTAACGTGACCATCTATCATCATTAATAAAGTGTACAGCTGCAGTGGATTTATATAATAAACATTTGAATTTAAAGTTGAACAACACATATTCAGATGTTCTTATTTATAAACATATTGTTTTTAATATAGCATTTATTGGTCAGTGAAATAAAGAAGAGATTAGTTACAAATATGATGAGCTATTGACAACAAGGTAAATGCAGTAAAATGTACTTCTTAATGTTATGAGATACGAATGAACATATTAGTCATTAAAAACTCCCATAACAGAGGTGGTTAAACAAAAAAAATAAATTTTTAGACTCGCAGGTCATCATAATACCTAAATGGAGCCAAACAAGTAACTAAAAATATGCCCAATGAATGTAGATAAAAGAATTATAACTTTGAAAATGAATTAAAACAAATTTAGAAAAAGTTTTTTTATCATGTAACACATACAGACAATCAAAATAAAACAGACTAAATTATATTAAAACAATGTCAATTAATTAAACTATTTAATTACCTATTTAATTTTATTTTAAAAATCACTATGTTTGTGAAGCAGCAATATCTTCTTGATTTTGGCACTTATTCTGCAATGCTTGCATTAAATAGGGTATTTTTTCACTATCTAATAAATTTTCCCAAACACCCTGCATTACATGTACAACAGAATATCCCATTGCTTCCAAAGTATTCATATTTAATCTGACATATCCTTGAATTCTTTCTGTATTTATTGTGTAATATTTTGGTGTTATATATAAAACCAGAATTCTGAAAAAAAAAAATCACTAAGTCAATTTTAAATTTTAAAAACTGAATAATCTACTGAAATGCGTACTTTTAAACATGAGTTACTTATAATGTAAATGCTGACACAAACATTATTATTTCTTAATAATACTAATTACCAATGTTCAGGAAAAGTTTCAAAGAGATAAGGAAAGTAATAGTTAAATCTTCAATTGGTGAAGTTCATTTTTGGTATATTAACAGTGAAATTGATTTGATGTATCTCAAGAAAGCTGTTATTTATTTTATCTGAATAATTATTCTGCTTGTTTATTTATGCAATAAATATATTTTTTAAATTACAAATTCATTTTAATCTACACATCTTGTCTTCTTTAAAATGGAACTAGCAGTTGGTCAATTGAATTGAATTTAGGAGGTAGGAGTCTGGGTGGCTAGGGTTCCGACTTGTCCGGTTGAGTTGGTCAATTGAAGATCTAATCAAGTACAATATAAATTGTGCAATAGATTTGTTAAAATGTAATAAATGTTATCAATTTGAAAAATATTGAAAGACCTGATTTGAAGATATCTTCTTTCAATCATTTCAATTAAATTCTGTTTTCAGAGCAATTCTTTTGTTTTCATAATTTATTCTAAATACATTGTTATTATCATTGATAAAATATCTTAAATATATTTTCTACATTCATCTTCCAAATTGCTCATGAAAATTAACAGGGAAAAGATTTTCTTCTACATTCAGAGCAACAGTAGATATTTTTATTTTAAAATTTGGAATTCTAAAAAGCTGTTTTCAAAAAAAAAATTTTGCAAGTATTTTGTATCTTCTAAATAGTGTTTTGTACTTACACAATCCAACATTTTAGGAACCTCCATAAAATTTCAACAACAAAAATCAGAAGTGTCATGTTGATTGAAAAATTTCCAATACAGATGTCAACATGGGGATTCTATTTTAGCATAGCTGTAACTGAAGATATGTTTACAGAAATGGAATAAAATGACAAAAGACCATGAAATCCAAAATAAAAATTGTAACAACTCATTAATTTGCAGATGACATTTTAATATTTGAAAGAAATGGACGTGTGACAACTAGAAATTTTTTTTATAAAAAAATAATTTACTACTCTTAGGCAAGTAGCATCTGTAAGAAAAAATTGTAATTAGGGCAATCGTGCTATGAAAATACTCATGCTATGAAAAGATAAATGACATAATGAGAGCTTCATATATCATCAACCATTTAAAATAAATTTTTAATTTTAGTAATTACTTACATTTGACTATCTTCAGGAAGTGTTATATTTTCAACAAAAATCCTTGATGCCAAAGGTTTTTTGGCATTATCCTCCACATCATTATTTATAGAAACAGGATAACCACCTTTTCGCATTACAACTGCATGATCTATTATTTAAAAACAATAAATAAAGTTTTTTTAAAAAAAAGACACAATTATAAGTAGACAAATACAGAAATACTTTCTGCAATGAACAAGAAATTGTAATTCTACAAACATCCAAATAAATCACACTGAAAAAAAAAATTAAACATATATTTAAAATTTTATTATACATTTTTCAGCATCGTTCATTTCATTCAATTCTTCATACTATTAAATTTAAACAGATTACATTATTGTCCCAATCTCTGTCTGAATACTTATTTTATTTGTTCATACACCACACAGAAAATAAAAACTCAACTCACCCACATAATAATTTTTCAGTTATTTAATGAATTTAATTCAATTAAAAAAAAAAAAAAAAAAAACCTTATTTTACCTGCAATTTTTATATTTTAATCCATGACATTGGATATACATCAATTTTTTCCTAACCTGACATTAAATCCTAGATAAAAATTATTTTTACAGAAAACTATACACCCTAAGTAAACAGTCTTTTAAATTGTTTTATTAATCAGAATTACACTATCTTCTGCACTACAGCACAAGTAATTGACTTTTGGGATGGCAAGCTGAATGTAATATTTATATGTATTTATAAATTATATATTTTTTGAGCTGAATAATAAAGTTTTCTATTGAAACAAAAAAAAACATAATTTATGCTTTATGCTTGGAATTAATTTAACACCTGATCCACATTTATTTTCAACCATCATTTAATTATCAAACCCAAGCAGAGATTATTACACTCACTACCATTTGTATTGGCAGTTTTCCCCACCACTTTCGGTAGAATCTACTTGCGTATACACTATGAACTACACAGTGAGCAGCTGCCAGCCTCCATAGCTGAGTGGTAACGTCTCAGTCTTTCATCCAGAGGTCCCGGGTTCGAATCCCGGTCAGGCATGGCATTTTTCACATACGTTACAATTCATTAATTTCATCCTCTGAAGATATACCTTAACGGTGGTTCCGGAGGTAAAAAAATGCACAGAGGCAAAAAAAAATGCACAGTGAGCAAAAACACATTGTTTACTATTTTGAACAGCCTATGTGCAAGAGAGCATATGTGTGTATGAATTGAGATCCTATCGCAAGGACTGAATGTTGCCCAATCAACCCTTCAATATTAATGGTAGTGAATAAAATTAAAATTTAAAAAATAAATCAAACCACAATAAAACCATCAAAATAAATAAGTTTAACAAATACACTAAGCAGCCATATGACGGCTACATACATTATAATGAGCAAATACAGTAAACAATTCTACTGCATAAATTTCTATTTATTATCATCTAATACTAGGTGATAATGCAATTAAAGTGGAGAAAATATATAATATACAAAATTCAGCAGTGTAATATATTAATTACAGTGAAAATCAAAAAAAAATTTTTTAATGTTTTTCTAAGTGTGATAACACTTCTTGAATTGTTTTTTTGCATACATTACAGATCTGTAAATACAATTTTTCTTCACCCTTAGTTTTAAATAAACTACGCTTCAAAAAAGTTAAGGGAAAATATTGTTAAATCTGTAAAATTTAAAATTTTGCACAGCTATACCTATGTTAGAATTATTTCGCTGATGCTTTTCTTTTATAAATAGCCTCAGGCACAACCCGAATTAATGTCCAACAATAATCGGCTAGCATGTTAGTATTTCATTTACCTTTATAGTGGCTTTCAATCATCAAAATGTCTTGATGACATTTTGTTTACCGTGTTGTTCACCATGTTCATCACTTATGTCTCCCAGGTTGTCCAGGAAAAAATTCAGATGTGAGTGGAGAAAATGTACTTTCAAAGATATATTACATCCAATAGCTCTATATCAAGTAAGAAGTTGATTAGCAATACTATGGTAATTGTCAGATTTTTTTTGCTAAGAAAATGTTTGCAAACATCTTTAAATGAAGCCACAGCTGCACTTTCTACACTAACATTGAGTTAAATACATCATCTTTGACCAACTCTCTTATTTGAGGGTCAACGAATATTCCTTCTTCAATTTTTCCTTCAGTTACACTCGAAAATTACTGCCTGATTTACAAAAATCCAGGACTATCCTTCTTCACTGCTTTTACAAAATTTTTCATTAGTTCTAGCTTGATATGGAGAGCAGGTAAAAATATTATTTTGGGATCAACTATGGGCTCAAGAATAATATTTTTCCCATTTGGAGTTAAATTGTCTTGTTTTTTCCACTCTTTGGTAACATAATGTTTATCCCAAGCTCAGCTGTCCCATTCACAAAGAAAACACATGTTCTTAGTATAGCCCTAACTGAATGCCTAACAGAGACGTATGTCTCTTTCAAATTAATACCATATGTCGTATTGGTATTGAAGGATATTTGTTACTGTTGTAGAGTAGAACCACTTTTAAATGTACTTGAACAAATCTACGAAAAGGCGCCAGTCCTCAGGTTTATGAACTTGTAAGTGCAACATAGACTCATCAATATTTAGGCAATAAACCAAATATTTCTCATCAATAAAGTACTGAGAAAGTTCTTTTTGTCGTCATTGAAAGCTCAACATTTTTATATTTTTTAAAGTAAATTCCAATCTTGCAGTCTTGATCCTAACAGTTCAGCATGATTTTTTGATACATTTAAATCTCTAACAAAGTCATTTTATCACCATGTGATATAAGATGTGGCTTATTGGAAGATAATTCAAAATCATTGTTGTCTTCTTCAGTATTGCCTTATTCTTCATCGCTGCTTTCGAAACATATATTCACTGGTGACTCAGGAACTGGAATAATTTCACTCTGAGGTTCATATTACAATGAAGGATATTTTACAGTGTTTAGATTTTTTAGAAATTCCAGACATTTTTTAAACAAAAGTAACAATCAGTTACATGATCCTTTGATTCATGCCAAACCATACATACACCAAATGGCAAAGCCTTCTCTGTACCTTTCAGCATCCTCTTAAATAAACAGAATAATTAATGCATACTATATGAGAAGCCCACATCTGATCCCAAACACCAATTTTACACTAAAAGTACTAATGATATGCTTTTTTAATTGAAGGTGTAATGTTTTTTCTATTTGATTTTACAATAGAATAACCACATACATAACGAAAGACATCCACCTCATCTACACAATTTTGAGGCATTATGACACTGCACTGTTAATTAACTTAAGACAGCAATAAGAGTGAACCAAAATTAACTCATTCTCAAGTTCAGTGCTTAATACAAATAACAGAGCTGTGTTTTCAGTTATATGATTTGACCTGCACAGACATGATTAATCTTGTCCACGAAAGCGTGATTAGCTCTTTTTTAAACAATAAAGAATGAGCTTACAAAATTCAATATAGAAGCTTGAAATGCTAACTGTACTTTGAAAAAAAAAATCCTTTAATTCAAATTTTTAAATTTTTCAAAAATGGTGCATGATAGAAAGATTCTGAGTCATATTCATTTTCAGCATCAAAAACCAGATTAAAATCATGTTTAGCATGTTAGGAAACAAAAATTATGTTTATCAGTGTTATTAGTACCATATCTGCTTGTTCTGGCATCCCAAGGAATAGTAGTAGATAATGTTGTCAATGATTCTTTTGTTTCCTGTACTTATAGTATCAGCAAACCACAGTACAATTTTTGCTTTGGTCAAGTAAAGATTTAATGTATGTTCAGTTAACTTGAGTTAATAAAAATAAGTTCTGTAAAATGTTTTCATTTACTGCCAGCAAAAAATTAAGTCATTTGCAAACCTGAGGAAATGGGAAATCAAGAAGCAGGCCATAAATATGACATTCTGGAATCTAGAGTAAGAGGTTGAAAACAGGAAAAATAGAAGCTAGTAAATGGCAATAAAAACGGAAAAGCAACTTTCAATAAAATGCGTTAGTTTTCATGACTAAACAGAAGGCACCACCAAGGATCTGCTATATCAAAAAATTTAGCTCAAAAGTAGCAAGCGAACTTCATATACCAAATGAAAATTTAAATCAAATCAAGGACAGCTACATAATTTCATAAATAGTATGATTATTCATAAGCTAAATCCTATAACTTATATCTATTTGCAAACGTGACGGATTTCTTATGAAGAAAAATTGTTAGTCTTTCAAACAAATGAGTAATTTTCATAATCATTATGATTATTTTCATAAGAAGAAAATAATTTTTTAATAAGGCAAATAAAAATGCTGATCAAATTTTTGGTTACTTTGACATGCCAGGAGGTTCAACAATTACCAGAATTGACATTCACACTGATAAGATCCAGAGATAAACAATCATGCTGACAAAAACAAATATCATGTACAAATAAATGACAAAAGACAAAAAGGAATTTTTCTTCCAAAAAGAAAGAAAAATTCTTCCAAAAAGTGAAAAAGTAACATTTGGTATAACTGGTAAATGCCAACAAAAGTATGGATGAACAACAAGTCAGTACAAGACTTGGTAAAATGGGTGTAAGACCATTGACCCAGGGTTCTTTTAAAATTGAAAACTATATTAGTATGTTAGCAATGGGGTTTCCAAGGACATCTGACAAATGAAAAGAAAATACTTTGAGAAGATAAAATAGAGCAAGTTTGTATTCCTGGTGGAATGACAGCTTTACTCTAACCTCTCAATGTTTACATTAATCGACTTTTAAAAGATAATTTAAAACATTTTTCTTCATAATGGGCAGCCATTACAGTCTATGAAATGGCTCCTCCAGAAAAACTGAAAAAATTAGTCTCACTTTTAAGTGTGAATGGATTTCGGATACATGGGATTTCATTCTAAATAATCTGGATGTGAAGAGCTTCAAGAAATGCTGTATTTTTAAGAGCTCTAATGGAAAAGAAAATTGTGCCGTGGTACAACAAAGACAACCATCTCCTTTTGAAGAAAAAGATTTAAATAGAAATCAAGTTTAAAAACAGGTCAGATATCTCTTCTTCAAAATTCTTAGTGTTAATAATTATTAATTGCTTCTAATTATCATTTGATATTAAAAAAAATAGACTTGTGTGTTTTTGATTTAAATTTCCATAAAACATTTCATATCACTATTTAAGTGTGTATATGATATGCATTTCTAACACCAATTTGTTAATTTGAATTTTTGTAGATATATAAATCTGAAAATATAATTTGCTGTATTTATTATAACTGTAGTAGTTAAAATCAGTTTTAGTTTTTATTTTAAGCAAAGTAAAAAAGAAAAAAAATTACTTCAGTGAAATTAATAAAAATTTCCCAACAGGGTAATTTTTTCAAAACATAATAACTGTATTTTCAGTTAGATGTCTTATGCAGGTATGCATCATACTCAAGCAAACACAGAAACTTGTATAAAATTACCAATAAAGTGTCCTAGTTTTGTGTGCACTTGTGAATAAACATATGATGGTCCACCCATTCCATGAACCAATGCAGATAATAATGGAGATTTATCTTTACTATCTTCTATTTTTTGTATTTTTTTTACTAATTCTTCAATAAGATTTGGAGATGGAAGAGCCCCTTGATATGATGGACATAATGTAACAAGTGCTTGATACAGATGAAGTAATTCTGATGAATCTTCAAGATTACCTACAGAAAAATAGAAAAACAAAAAATAAATATACAAGATTTTTTTAATGTATTAAAGGTCTGCAAATATAAAAATTTCCATTTAAATCCTGTTGCGTATATAACAGTGTACATCTATTATAATAATTTCAATTAGTATATCAATCCTGTTATTATAACCTTATTTTTAATTCTGATTAATCTCCATGAGGTTATATAAATAATTTTCTTTAATCTGTTTGTGGTAAAATGATAGAATCTCAACACCATTTAATAAATGAAAATACTTATTACAATATCGGATGATTCAAAGATTTTTTTATGTATAGTATAACGTCCATCAAATCAATCACTAATTTAAGAGAAAAAGATTTTCTTTAAGTACAAAAAGTCGCGTGTCTTTGGCATTTCTAAATCCACATAATTTTAATAAAAAAATAAAACTAATTAAGAAATTAAAGAAAAAAATATAATTTTTCAAATTTTGACTTGAAGTCAGTACAGAATTAAAGATTGGTAAATGTTTGTTTTTAATTTTTTTATAATTAGTTTTATTTAGAACATCAGAAGGTAAACAAAAAATTATGTCTCAATAAAAAAAATTTCCCTTGCAAGAAACATTTCTTTAAAAAAAAAGGATATATAAATAAATGACATTAACTGAATAATATTAAGAATGAGATAATTTTTTTTAGCATATGGGAATAGATATTTTGTTACCTCAGATTTTTACATTAATTAATATGAAGTTTTGTATGAAAATATTTTAAACTCAGGATGGATTCAAACTATTCATTATATTGCAACTCAAATAACTATCTGCAAACAAATAAATATCTTTAAATTGTCTATGTTACACAACAATCTTTTACTTAAAAAAATCATCCAGTAATTTTTCAATATTAGAAGATGGATTAGAATTGAGTCACTTTCCCAACCAAGTAAATATTAATCTTCAAAATCTAAGCACTCAATCCACTTTTTCATTTCAATAAAAGGTACCTATATTGTAATTACCTGCAAAAAATCTGATGTGAACACCATATAACTTTCTTGTACACCTATTGGATTACATATACACATTTAAAAAAAATGAAAAGTACATAATTTTATTTCATTAATAACT
>JAAAKQ030276200.1:0-10528 GCA_010016005.3 Zanna intricata | reverse complement strand
TTGGCCCACGAGAACTTTGATCCTTTGTTGACATTTTTCCTGGAGCCTGTACTCTAATTGAAGGCTTAACGACTTCCGCAGGATCAATAGTTTTCATTTTATTGTCAAGGATTCTCTCAATCATCGAGGCCAGAGCGGGCGCCAATTGGCTTCAATATTGATTTTCTTTCTGTAAATGTTTCTGACTGAGTTAATTAGTTTTTCTAATTTTGCTTTTCTATGCTAGAGTGGAGTTTTGTGAAGAACATTATCCGTTACTATTTCTACCAGATATAAGAATTTTTTTGTGATTTTAATTTTATCGTGCATTGTATATTTCTTTTCCGTAGTTTTTTAGCTACGCTGCTGAGGATTATTTTTGTCTTTTAGATTGATATTTATAGTCCTGTCTTTTCTACTTTTTCTTTGGGTATTTAACTTGCTTATTTGCTTCATTTCTTTTGTTCCGACTAATGAAGCTATATTTTCCGCAAACAATAGACATTGGAAATACACTTTGTCCTTTTTAGGCCCATTTTTACACATGATGAATTCTCTTTCCAAAAGGTATTCATCTTTTTGTCTAGGATTCAGTTGAATAGGATTGGGGAAAGTCAGTCTCCTTGTCTCAGCCCTGCCTTGATTTGGAAGAGTGCTGTGTTTTCCTCTAAATTTTTTCAGTGATTTTATGTTTATTAGGGTAAGTCTGATTAGGTTTTTTTTTCAACTCCATATTCTTGCAACGTATTAAAGAGTGCTTTCCTATCTATTGAATCATATGGCTTTTTAAAGTCAATGAAAGCTATATAGAGTTCTTTGCTTTGGTGTTTGTCATAATTCATTAGTAGTTTGAAGCTGAATATCTGATTAGGACATGAATCCTCTTTCCTGAAGCTTCTTTGGTATTCTCAAATTTCAGGATAACAATTGGGGTTCTAATCTATTGAGCAGTAATCTTGAAAAGATTTTATAGGTGCTTTTATTTAATTAAATGTTTTTTTATGAATAATTCACCGTATAAGTTGCAAGATAGAAATATAAAATGTAAATTTTGTAGCATATGAAAAATTCCATGGATGAAAAATACTGGGATTTGAACCGGGAACTTCTTGATGAAAAACTTAGATACTACCACTCCCGCACTGAGATTGGCATTTATATTTTTATTTTACAATATTCTGATTCTGGGAATTTGCTTTCTAAAATTATTTGCTTATTATTATTATTATAATAATCAAAAAAAATAACAGTGACAATAGAAAAATATTAACAGAGAAAAAATTTTCTAATATTTCAAAATAAAAAAAATTTGGAAATATAAATTATAAAGGAGGAAAACTGCCATCCGATATAACATAATGACATATGACATAATATATTATCAGACCTAATTAAGAGAATGACACATTAAATTCAAGTTATTAATACCAGTCAATAACACTAATAAATAATATCGCATATTTCTTCATTGGCATTTTACCAAAAAAATTATTATTTCCTCCAGTGATAAGAAGAAGAAGAAGAAGGTGGGTACTTCCAGAAAGGCAAGAAAATTATAAATAAGAATAGGGGGTTATAAATAATATTATGCTTTGCATATCATAAAAATTTACAAGTAGGGAGATAAAAAAATTATACGCTTTTTATAGATTTTGTAGTAGTCTTTGACTCAACCGTATGATTCACCATTTGATTCTTTTTTACATAAAAATTGTTTATTTAAAATTTCTTTTGATACATATTAAACACTTTGAAAAAGGAATCTATCAGCCATTGCAAGAAACATTGCTTGTGGTTTTTACAATGTTGGTTATCTGTTTCTCCTATGACACATATTTACTAAACTTTTGGTTTAATTAGTTAAAGGAAATTTTAGTATTTCGGAACTAACTCCAGCTGATGTCTTAATCATAGAAGAAAATAGTCAGTACATGAGAAATTGAATAGATTACAGGCATTTCCAAAATTAATCACAGAAACTTGAATACTTGATTTCATACAATTAACATTTGGATGGTAAGTGTGTCACTTGTGAGGGAAGTGTTATGTGAGAGTATTTTGAACATCGGCACCATCTAATACAGGCAGTATGAAAATCAACAAATCAATTAACCAGATTATGAGGAAAAATCAGCGTGTTACTAAATTTAAGTTTTATATTTTACAAAACCAATCCTGTACTAGATGAAATCTGCAACCTTAATTCTGGCCACTGAATACACGGCAGTGGGAATACTCAATTCTTCATCAACCCATTTTTTTAAGATGATTTAGGCTTCTCTTAAAAGAATTATGCGTTTTATTTTGTATCATGCAAACTAGTAATGTAATTTATTGCCTTAATTGATACCATGGTTTGTAAAGACTGTTTTAAAATATTATATACAAATAATATGAAAGAGTCCTTCAGTTATTTTTCACCAAAATAAAGAATGACACAGTGCATATAACATTCCCAATTTTCCTAGAAACAGTCGAAAAGTAATTGTAATTTTTGGCTTTGTCATTTAGTAAAATAGACTCATGTCAGAATCACTGCAATTAGGATTTTCGAATACTTAGTGGGCTTTTAAATATTTAAGCTAGGGTAATCGGTTGGTTCTCTTGAATAAGTAAATATTTTTTTTGAGTTCATTACTAGATGTTATCGATTAATAAATTATTACAAATGTTCGAAGATAGTTGACTAGAGTTTAACCACACTTGAAGAGTTTGCATACATACTTTCAACAGGTTCACCTTATGCACTATTTGATACAAATTAACAGTTTATAAATTATAAAATAATATAATAAGCTTAATTTATATAATTAAGCTTTATCTTCTGAATCTTTATTTATGATACTCTGCCATCATTTTACTGTTTTTATAATTCAGGCTGTTTCTACATTTAAAAAAAGGGCTTGCGTTTTTCAAAAAGCAAATAATTTGTAAATCATTCAAACTCAACATAGCTACATTTAAACATAAAACTTTAAAAAGTAACTTTAAATGAAATATCAGATTTATAAGATTGTATATAAACAACTTTATATTAAGAAATTTTAAATGAATTTCCAATACAAACTATGCACTTTCTGGAAACTAATTTGAACTTCTTTAGAATTATCTCTTGATAACTTTATTTTGGTAACTATTATTGATAACCTTATTAGTATTTCCTTGCTCTTTCAATATTGTAATAATCCCTCTCTGCCTGCTCTGCTGTCTGCATGCAAAGCATGAAAAGACAGACCTCTGTTCTATTTTTGATCTACGTTTCTTCCAAGTCATACAAAATGCAAATTACATAAAGCTCAATGACCCTTTATTTCTGAAACCTTGTTTAAATCATCCATATATATATATATATATACACGTATGAGTATACGTAGCATAAAATAGCAGAAACGGTAACAAAATTCGTATCTAAACTGCATTAGTAATGATAGTTGATATGTTTTATAGTGGAATGTACTAATATGTAAAATTTTTTGTTTGAAAATGAGATTAATTATGCATTTATGATTATTAATTCTGCATTTGTGCAGAATTTACAACATAGAAATTAATATAAATAAAAAGATCGAGTTATATTTTAATCTAAGTTAAAATTAAAAGTTGAAAAAACAAATTAATTTTATCAATTGAAATAATAGCACACACTCAATTATTTAATTATATGAAGCTACTGACTACCATAAAATTTTTAACTAATAAATGGTTATAGTCGATTAAAAAATAAGCTTCCCAGAAATCAGCCTTGAAAGATCCTACATAAAAAAAAACTACTGAAAAAGGTTTTCTGAAAAAAAAAGCAAGGAAAAAATTTTAATAATAAACAGTAAGTTTTTTCTAGCACTTGCTAGTCTTATTTATAGAATTTTCAAAATTCAGAAAAAAATTTAATCATCATTGGTTTGACTATAGTCAATCGTTGAAAGTTGTATATTTCAAATAGTATGTTACATGTAAACTTTTTCTGTTATAAATAGGGGAGATTTCTGAAATTTATCACACATTAAAATGTGATAACGACACCTGTAGACGACTGAGTTGAGAGTGGATCTCGAATCAACTAACCAGATCTGTCTTTTACATTGGGCGCTTTCCTATTCTAGATTATAAATAGTTAATATCCCAGATTAAGATAAAAATGTATAAATTATGATTATATTTATATTTAAATAATAAATTTATATGCAGGTATAATACATCAAGTTGGTAATTTGCTTAAACAATAATAACTAAATTCACCTTTGTTAAGTGTATTCTAAAAAAAAAAAAAAATGAAATATAAAACTGCTAAAAATAATAAAAATAAAGGAAAGATTGGAGAAAAATAAATCTTTCAAATTAATTTACACATTAATAAAGGAATTTATTTTTCTCCAACCAGTTTTCCAGTTACTGCAGGGTCTGGGTTTCTGGGTGTTTGTATAGGCAAATGTATTTATCCCTACCGATTTGCCAAGTCTGACATAACAGCAATGTAAGTGTAAATGCATCGAAAACGTATAATCTGGAACAGGATCAGGCCGACCACTCCTGAGATCTGCGGTTAACTGAAATCCAAACTACCACCGGTATTCACAGTTTAGCATTCAAATCCACATAAAAGCAACTGCCTTTTCAAGCCTGATTCAGCTGATTTTTAATTTAATTTTGAAGTAATTTTAATGTAGGAGCAATTATTTAAAAGTAATTACACAAATTCCTACACAAAGTAAAAATATATATATTTGTAATAATTTTTTATCAAAATTAGCAGTAAGAAATTATAAAGAAAAATTACCCCTTTTTTTTTAATAAACTGTTATTATATTTTACTAAGTTTTAACTTTTTTGTAAACTCATATACCCTCTTAAAAACTGCACTACAGCAACATATTCTATAGATATTTAGGCTTTCACGTACGTAGTCTATGAATTATTAAAACATACGAATAGAACAACAGCTAGTAAGAAAGATGCAATGTTTTTACAGATGCCAGCCTCCCACCAAGATAAAAAGTAAACTTAGCCTTTTGCGGAAGTTTCCTAGGGCGCTGCTAGGTTTTTGTTTTCTTCAATAATTTATCGTCTTTTTTCAAAATGATCATCATATATTTTAAACGTGGACCAATACAGAATAATTCAAACTGAACAAATTTGTTACTGAAATTAAAATATTTTAATTTATTTTACTTTATTATTATTTTAATTTGGTTGAATTATATCGTAAATTAGTTTTATTTCATCCCTTGTAAATTCATAAAAGATATTTTCTTTATCAAAATAAAAAGCTATATATCCTGTTTTGAAAATTATTTTAAACATTTAAATAATCCTTGCTTTCAATAATTATACCTGCTTTTTTTCAGAAGTACTTATATATATATTTTTTTAATTTAACTGATATATTTATATAACAGAGATTGGGTTATAGTGATTTTATACTTATTGATCATCGAAAAATGGAACGATAGTAAATTTTGATTATTCACGGAAAGTTGTTTATGTTACGTTTGAAAGATATATTTAATACAAGTAATGAAAAATTATAATTTTAAGGTTTATAATTTTCTATTCATTTCTGTTAGGATATGTTCCATTATATATATATGATTTTGGTCTATTCTTTCCATTATTACAATTGATTGCTTTTTATACCGATCTTATTTTTTCCTTTTTTGATTTCTTATTTATTTACTGAAATGCAGTACAATAAATCTCTTGCCTTTTTAAAGAATGACAGTTGAAAACTTTATTTAATTTATATTTGTGTGATCTATGCTTGAAAAAAATTTATCCTCATTACCTATAAAAATTATTGAATTCATTTAATTGATTGATAAATATTTTCTATATAAAAAGTAAAAATACATTTATTTTCGATCTAAATTAAAGGAAAGATAAAAAACATTTTATGCAATAATGATACACGATAAAGTTTCTTGATATTATTATTCCTTAGTTTCTCATAAAAATATAATTATCAGCAGAAGGATAAATGATTGGAAAAAAAACTGTAAATTACAGAAAATACGAAAAAAAAGGTCGTCTAACATAATTAAGTAGTTAAGGAAGAAGAATATAAATTAGCTGCTTAACCCAAAGTAAGTAACACTATTTTTTGGAATACTGTTAAAAAAAGTACGGAAAGTTAATAACAGTAAATGTACGAGAGTCATTCAATAATTAAAATCATGAATTGCTCTGAGTTGAAACGGTTCATTTAATTCAAGTGATATTTCTTTTCAGTTTTCAACATAATCTCTACCAACAATAAAACAATTATTTCATCATTGAGTAATCTTATTTGTCTGCTGTAAAGAAATCTTTGCATTGATATGGAAACCAATTTAGCAGATTTTCTTTGACGTCATCATTGACGTTAAACTCTCACTATGTGGCGTTTCACATTGAGTAGACCAAACTTATGGAATACGATGGAATCAAGTCAGAACTCTATGTGGCGGGTATGGTAGCATATCTCGGTGAAATTTCTCACTGGTTTTTCGAGAACTTTGTGAGGCCAGGCATTATCGTGAAGCAAAATGCTGTCTTTGTGCTAAACTACAGAGAGCTCTTTTAAATAATGTTGGCTTCATATTGTTGACAGGCAAGTTAGAATATAGTATGTACACTATATTTTTTACTGATTTTCAGAAAAAAAATAAAGAAATAAATCGGCCCATTTGCATCCCAAAAGGTTTTCTTCATGTTTTTCTGCTGATGGACGGGTTCAGAATTTTTTCTTGATAGGTAAATTTGTGTGCTTCCACTACATGATCTCTCTTTTTGATTCCACTTCATAATGGTGAATCCATATCTCATGAAGTTAAAATTTAAAAAAAAAGCATCACCTTCCTTCCTTTGTAATTTCAACTCTATGTACATGCAAAATTTTGTTTCCATATCTCTATCAGCTCTGTTGGAACCCATTTTGCACTTTTTTCGATAATTGGCTTATTGATGATAATATTGTGAACTACAACACTTACTTGTAATTTTTCAGATCTAAACTCAACTGCAATCCATCAGTATTTTTTAATAAGAGAAGTTAACGAAGTTCCAAGCGCTTTACTTAAAAATTCTATTGGACGTAAAGAACGATGCTCATAATCGCTGAAGTTCGAACGTATTTAAAATTTTCCACTCACTTGTAACGATTTCTGCACGTAATACAACTTTTTCCGTATTGTTTGGACAAATGAGAGTAAATTTTAACAGATTTTTCACCTTTGGACAGCCAAAAAGGATCACTGTGCGCTATTCAACTAATTCCTAAACTTCAAAAGTACTCACTCACTATCGTAAAATAAGATTTTGAGGTTATAATAAAAATAAGTTTACTCAAATAACTGATACATAGTCATCATATGGTTACCAACGTACTGTTTTGAAAGTATCATAACCCTCTTTACCGGCTACTTCCCTGCAATTTACATTTTTGATTACTGAATTACCCTTTTATAAAACGGTCTAACTACTGCAAAAATAATTTTAACTTTATTTTCATTTCAACAAATGAAAAGTAAAATTTATATTTGAGAGAAAAATTTTCAAGAAATTAACTGAAAATCAATAACATAACACTTTAACATGTTAAATATTAACACCTTACTGGATTTATTTATAATTCAGTTTAGTTGTAACAATTAAAGTATCCCTAATGCCAGTAACCCAATACGTTAAACCAGTATTCTAATAATTTTCAGTTGCAATTTACGCTTTCAAAGTGTTACCGTTAAATTAAAAATCAACAGTACTGCTATTTTGTAACCCTAGAGAATAGAACATGCTGGGGTTTCTTTTGAACCTTCAAAAGAAATATTAGGTAGCAATAGTACAGAGAAATATTTTTTTTGAGCCGGTTAAATAGTTATTTTTTATATATGTAAACTTCTTTCCAATATCAGTATATTTAAAATATAATACTGTCAAGAAATTAAAGGATTTATATTTTAATAAAGAAGTATTGCGAAAGCAAGTAAATGTACTTTTAAAGTAGATTAAAATTTTAAGTATAAAGTACAGAATATAGAAAATATTAATTTTAATTAATATCTTATTTGTTAATAAAAATAAGATGAAGTTTTTATCATGTTAACAAAAAAATTGATAACATTATTCATGCAACTAAAACAATTTTGAAAAATGCACAGAAACTGCGATTGTTATAGTAAGAAAAACATATTTTTTTTATAGATAGCATCAGAGTATAATAAAATTAGTTTTAACTCAAGGTAACTTTTTGATGTTTAACCAAGTAAACATAAGCTCGTTATCTGACCTAATTTTACAATCTCATCATTTCTATCTGTTTACGCGCTTTTGTTTGAGAAGAGATTACCTACCGTTTTCCGGATTGTTGGGACATTACTTTCTTAATAATACTATAAAAAAAAAAATAATAATAATAATAAAAGAAGAAAAAAGTGAATATGTCGTATACTATTATTTAATGTTTGCCAGATTGTGGGCACATTACTTTCTTAATAATATTACCAAAAAAGAAAAAGAACAGAAAAGTGAATTTGGAAAATTTTAATCTTAATAAACTTTTGAAAACGTAACGCAACATTAATATCTGCTTTGTTGCAAAATATTTTTCTTTTCAACACGAATAATGTCCAATAATATAGTACTTCTCTAATGTGACGTATATTCTCATCAACTAGAATCAGACGTTAATTTTGTTATGAGAATCCCGAATAATTTTTCTTTTTTAAATATTTTTTAAACCAAAAATAAAATTTATCAAATATTTTCTTCAGGTTTATTAACTGAAATTTGATAGGCCAAATTTACGTAAAACTTTTTTTGTCATTTTTAACAAATTTTAACACAAACGTAATCAGAAAATATGATAGAATGATTACTGTATTTTATAATTACTATATATCTAAAGGGATAAGACATTCTTTCTAACATATACTCAAAGATTTTTAATAGGTAATATCGATCTACATTTGAAAAGAAAAAAAATCATTAAAATTTTACAATATTCATTTATTTAATGGTAGTACGCATTGTCTATGTTTTGCTAGATTTTACCTAATAACTGTTAACAAATATCTCAAATAGAGGATAAATATGTATAATTTTATAAAATGTCTATCGTAGTAAATTATGTTTGGAATAATAAAAAATATTACAAAAGAGGATTCGTTTGTACAGAGAAAATTTTAGATAAGTTCACTCTATGATGACATGACTGAGACTTTAGTACTGTCCAAACATTTGTTTTAAAAAAACAGAGAACTGCAGGAAAATCATCTATAAATTTCCTACTTCTTCTATCCACAATTGAAATATGTAACATTCAAATAGATGTTAAATGAACTTTCAGTAAAATTTATTTCAGAGAAAAAAAAAAGAATTCCAAGGTATATCTCTATTATTCCTAATAAATAATAAATAAAAATATAACATTTTACTTTTTTTATTTTAATATTTAATTTATTTTATAATGTATAAGTGAAAAAAGCTGTCTTGGATTTTACTGCCTTCATAAACAATTTATATAGTCTGCTTGTAAAGTTACAACCTTAACATTTTTCTAGTAATAATTATAATAAATTTTTATTGGTGAAAGGTCAACACAACACTCACACAAAAATGTTAATATAATAACCTTTCTTTTTCTGTTTAGCCTCGGGAACTACCATAAGGTATTCAGAGGATGATATGTATGAATGTGAATGTGAATGATTGTCTTGTACAATCTGAGGTGGACTACTCCAGATAAGTGTGGTTAATTGAAACCCAACCATCAAAGAACATCGGTATCTACGATCTAGTATTCAAATTAGTATAAACGTACTACCTTTACTAGGATTTTAACCTAAGCACTCTCGACTCGAAATGTGATTTGCATGCGATGAAAACTGATTTGCATGTCGCATTAACCACTAGACCAGACCGGTGGGCTGTAATATAATAACCTAGGGAGGCTAAAATATCTAGAATTCCATTTAAAGGAGTATTAAATAAAGCGGTTACCACAATCCTACTGGTTTCAAAGTATGTACACGCTATGTTTGATGAGAATATTCTGGAGATCGACCCGCCGATCAATAATATACAGCGTATCCGTAAAGTAGTAGTGGGGTTTTGAATGGATATAGCTTCCGAACAAACCATTGTAGAGAGATTAACCATTTGTTAAGTGAAAGAGAAACACTCCAAGTTTATGTGTGCGAAAGCTAGCGCATGCGCGATGTGTTACAAGTACACGCAAGAAGGACGCGTGCGCTTTAATCATAATGTTTGTGGTGCAGAGGAAGTTTCAGTGTGTGTTGTGGCTTGCTATATTTTCGTTAGGTCGCGTATGAAAATTACTACGCTTTAATAATTAAAGGAAGGCGGATACTAAATACCACCAGGAACCATTGAATAGAGTCAGTAGTTCTTCAATACCGTTTTCGGCATAGTCATGGTAATAAGCGTAACAGAATAGTTTAGCAAGTCCAACTTCAAAGTCCGACTTCAAGTCGGCCTCCGTGGCCGAGTGGTAGCGTCTCGGCTTTCATCCGGAGGTCCCGGGTTCGAATCCCGGTCAGGCATGGCATTTTTCACACAC
>JAAAKQ030276188.1:8049-27551 GCA_010016005.3 Zanna intricata | reverse complement strand
GCCATGCCTGACCGGGATTCGAACCCGGGACCTCCGGATGAAAAGCCGAGACGCTACCACTCGGCTACGGAGGCCTGCATATGCATTTAGGTGCTGCAAGCGTACTGCTGGATTAATTATCGGCAACAACTAGATGGTTTGTCAACAGATTTTTACAAATTACATGCCATTTTGTTCAGAATAAAATATTAATAAATTTTAAAGGTAAAAATTTGATCAAACAAATAATTATAAATGCATTGAAGATTAAAAAAATGAATATGGTCGCCATTTGAAATTTTCAAAAGGGGACGTTTTCAATTTTTTTTTTTGTTTTGTAGAAAAAGATACTAATCTTAGAATTGAAAGATTTAATTAAAGTAGGTTTACCTATTCCTGAAAAATATTTTTTTTTGTTAAAAATCACAAAATGGCGTCCAGAAGTAAAACAAAACAAAATAGGACTTGTATTTATATGAACCTTTTTGCTCTTTAATGTCCTGAATCAGTTTCTAAAGTTCGGCAAATATGTCTCAGGATATTTTGTTAATATTTAATTCATAGTGTAAAAATTACCATTTAGAATGATTTTGTATAATGGATATTAAAGTGTATTAATTATCAGATAGTAATTAATTTATTTATTTAACTGTAGCATAATTGATCTTACCAAGTATACCCTTGTACATATTTTAATATACTGAACATTAAGAAAAATGTTCAATTACCTATTCAAATTTTCTTATATTGTTAAAAAAAAATTATTTATAGTTAATTTGAGGTGTTTTTTTATTAATTACTGCTATGTACGAAGTAAAGAATTTCACAAAAAAATACAATACTTGGAAAGTGGGCTTATTTATTAATTTATTAAAAAATCAGTAGTTATTAGTGAAATGAAATTTTATGGAGTCTTAAAAATGGGTTAATAGGTATTGTCTTTAATAGGTTTGTTAGGTATGTGTTGTAATAGATTTAGTGAAACATCTAAATATGTAATATTAATGGAAAATTATAATTTAGAATCGTATTATTTTTGGATTTTCGTACAAGGAAGTATGTGGTGTCCAAATCTGATGTTTTTTTTAAATTTTATTTATTTATAAGCCCACCGGGCTAGTTTAGAAGTTAACTCGTTTTCGAAAATGAAGTTATGTAACCGATGATTTTCAAAATCGAGTGTTCTGAGATTCAAATCCTAGTAACCGATAATTTTTTTAATACGGATTTAAATATTACACAGTGGTTAACACCAACTTTGGTGGTTGGTATTCAATTAACCACACGTCTCAGTAATGGTCGACCTCAGTCTTAAAAAGGTTGCACGCTCAGTTAAATGTAATACGTATCATTCTCATTTCATTGGTTTGTAGTGAGAACTTATTGTTCACTAGTTGAACAGATTACAAAGTAAATATTAGAAAAATAAAATTAAAATATCTAATGTGGACATCACATGACTTCCTTGAACGACTATTAAATTACAAATAAATAAATATATATATTTTTAAAGTATATAAAATTTTATTTCATTAATAACTTCTGATATTTTTTAAAATTGTTATTGAATTATTATTGATTTTATTTTTTTTTTACAATCAGAGGTTAATATTTAAATTAAACATATACAAATAATTAATATATATATATATATATATATATCAATACATCTAAATTAAAAAAAAAAGAAAAAATGAGATGAATTCTGATTCGAACTGTTGTGGCTTAAAATTTTAACATTCTATGGCTAATAGCTGTTCAATTATGTGAGATAAGTACTAAGTACGTGCAGACGTTACGCCGAGTCTAGTCAAAATGTATTTAGGGAACATCGTTTGGTATTAGTTCAGAGGATGAAGATGAATGATGTGTAGCGTATATGAAAATGACATGCCTGACTGGAATTCGAACCCGGGACCTCCGGATAAAAGACCGAGACGCTATCACTCGCGTCACGGAGGTCGGAAAGGTTAGTCCTGAATACATTTCAAAGGAAATGGATGAGTCCTTTGAAACCTGAAAACCGAAATTTTTCGCGATCACACCTTTTTTACTTTCTTTACTTCATAGATGGATGTAAAAATATAATTTATGTTCATATTAAACGTTTTATTTAATTGATAAATTACAATGTTAATAATTGTACATTGAAGCACTTAATAATTTAATTACTAAGCACTTATGAAACCGCAACACTGTTTTCATTTTAGTTCGGGTTCCATCATTCAATCTAAAATTGGTTACATATGAAATATTTAACATTACATCATTACAATTGAACATTTATTAATTATGAACAAATTTCACAAGTACGTCATCTAATTATTTAATTAAAATGATAATGGGCTCTTATAATAATATTGTATTTTAAAAAATTATTATATTACTTATTATTACTTTATTTTTTATGGAATGATTTATTTTATATATTCTAGTAATTCATTTCTCTTATTGTCTGATAAGAAATAAAATTTCTTCTTCTATACAAGTAAAGAATGATTCTGTGTCCGTTTGTCTTTATCTGTACTTTTATTCTGAACGTAATGAAATTTTGCACACTAAAATTTCTGAACATGAGAAAAATTTTTATTTACATTTATTTTGACAAAACTAAACCTCTCATTTCGGTGTTCAGTATATTCTCTAACCAACCTCAAATTTTTTCACAGTTTACAAAAATGCTGCGAAAAATCAAGTTTTTTCCATAGTTAGTGACTTAAATGATTATACGATATACATTAAAATTAAGTAAAAAACTGAGTTTTCGCTGTGATTTTTATGTTAAATAAATTGCGGAGAAAATAAGAAAATAAACCGTTTAATTTTCTATAAGAATTATAATCGCAGATTGAAGAAGTTATTTTGATAGTTATCTAAGTTTTATTGATAGCTACTTAATTTATTAAGTAAATTTTTTAATGTTTTCGTAAATAATTTAATTAGTTAGTTATTGCTTAAAGATAAGTGTGCATGACTGCGTAACTGTTCAATTGTCGGAATATATGCAAGTGTGTGTGTGTGTGTGTGTATGTGTTCATTTCCTAAACAGCCAGTGTGTAAGTAATTGGTACAGCAAACTCCCACTATCGAAACAATTCTCCTAAAAGCTATCTTATATTACTTTAACGTTTAGTAAATTTGACTTTCTCTTTGGATTTCTTTGGGAGTTGGCTGGATCGATGTAGGTAGTCGAGAGAACGAAAAAAAATTTTTAACTTTTTTTTGTAACTGAAACGGAAGTTGGAAGGCTAGGAGTATGACATCTACCGAATTCTTAAATAGAGTTACTTTATTTTTATTACAGGAGTAAAGAAGCTACTGTCATCTATACCCACATCGTATGTATCTCAATTCAAAAAGAATTATTTTGAATGCAAAATTTCTCTTAAAAAAATAATAATAAAAATAAGATTAATTTTTAAAATAGGCAACGTTTTATTATAGGTTTAAAAATAATAGCATACTTTTGCTTCTGACAATACATTTACATTATAAAATATTAACATTCTTCAGTTTAGCGAAGAGTACAGTAAGGAGGCTTCATTTAAACATTTTTATTTGTTGTTTGTTTTACGTAGTAAGTGGGAGGTAATAATTTGTCGGCACCCCGACAAATTTTTATTTATTTCAAAGCTTTTCTAGACCATGAAGGTATATTATGTATTTTTGTTTGTTCATGCCGATGATGCAAAGATAAATTATTTCAGGTGCCGACACTTGAGCAAGCTACATATAACTGCTCGCGAAAAAAATGGACTTTCCAAGTTAATGCCTGCAACAAAAAGTAATTCCTCTCTTCCAGCGTAATTACCTTACCAATATTATTAGTTTTCCACTTCCAATCTTCCTACTTTCAAAAAATTTTTTTTTTCTATAATGATGGACTTCCATTGTAACAAATTTATTTTTTTGTAATATTTTTCTTAACTTAATCTCAAAATTTGAGGTTGGTTAGAGGATATACTGAACAAATGAATAGAAAAGTTACTTTTAAAAATAAATGTAAATAACAATTTTCCTTTTGTTTGGGACTGTTATTGTGCAAATTTTCATCACGATCGGAATAAAAATGTAGATCAAGACAAATGGACACAGAATCATTCTTTACTTGTATACAAGAAGTTATTTCTTATCAGACAATGTAAGAATAATAAATTATTAGAATATATAGAGAATATCATTCCATAGAAAAGACAAAGTGATACAATAAAATGAAAATGATGCGCACCGTAATATCATGACACAAACCATTACGCTTCAAAATACGTCATATACAAATTTTTATAACATAAATATTGAAGGCTTGCACTAAAGTTACTCAAAAACAGTGAACTAATTTTACTGTAGAAACTATTGAATAAAACATAAAACTGCCAAATTTTTTTTCTTTTAATTTTGATTTGAATCCTACCTCATACGTAGGTTATTATTGTAACTAATTATATTATTATGGAAAATTTACATAAAAATTTATCAAGCAATATATGAGTCCAAGTAGTCAACTTAATTTACATTTTTTATATTAAATTTTACAAAATTATATGTTAATGAAAAATTGACAAATATCGATTGAATTTAAATTATAAAATTAAATTTAATTAGTTTTCAGTATTTATAAAATTAATAAAGTGTAGAATATTCATGCGACAAAAATAACTATTTACTAGGAATTAATTATTTGTAATTATTTATCTTATGTTTCTAACATAGTAAATAAATAAAATTTAATTTTATGAAGTTAATTTTACTACTGTTATGATAACAGCTACACAATATAGTCTTGTACTTGTATATTTGTATGTGATGTTGTATTTGACGTTGGTTAACATCGCTTAGCAACCTACATATTTGTCATCTCATCTACCCAAAACACGGATGCGTTTATATAGTTATATTATGGTTTAAACATGTATATTATTATATTTATCATTCAACCTTTTTGTTATTAAAATATTTGAATACTATTATTATTCTAGGCATGAACAGCAAAATATGTAACCTTCAAAATATTAATGGTTACAAGTTTTGTTGTAAAATAAACAATGGTTTATAACAGATAATAATTCATATTTTAAAGTTTACGTTGCATTCAATGTTTAATGACTTTAGAACTGTAGCTTGAGCCCCGCCGGGAGAAGAGAGTAAACGTGTATGCACATGCAAAATGTAGTAACATGATTAGCTAATGTGACAGTATAATATCCGTTACGCAAATAAAAGTTTATTAATGGATTTCTTCAGTCAAATTTTCACTGTTCTCTTGTTTATGTAAACTTAAACAGTATTTTGAATGAATTTAAAAACAAAACCACTGTTTTATTATTTTAAATTATTTTTATATAGCTCTAAAGCAGTAGTAATAATCTGTCTCTCATTGTTGCTTTTATTTTTTTGTTACGATTGTTATTTTTTTTTTTAAATGTTTCATATTTCTCACTTTTACACAAATATATTTGTTTTATGTTTTTTTTTTTCTTATTTTTTCTACTTTTCTTCAGTACTTATAATAACTGTTCCAGTAATGAGATATTTTACATTTAACATAATTTACATTCACGTATATCACATTAAAGAAGGATACATAATTTGATCAATAAAAACCTCTTTGTTCTTGATTGTAGAATTCTGACTTTTTGTATTAACTGTTATAATGTAACTTTAAAAATTTACTAATATACCTGTAGTTCTGATTGTTAAACCTGGAAACATAGTTCTATTTCTCGATTATGTAGTACCATTGCTGTATAACCAAAAGAAAAACTGAACTTTTTATAGTTCAGGTGAATAATTTCATACGTGACACTATTCAGGGAATCTGCAGGCTCTTTCCCTAAAGGTGCATGCGTTTACTTTTATTTATTTTATAGCGGCTGTTTGGTATTCAGGAAACAACAATACCTTTCAACATACAAAATTAATGTATACATGTAAGGATACATTACATCAATAGATTATTCCTTTGTTAAGATCGATCTTTACGTTAAATTTTTCTTTCTTTCGTTTATGGATTGTTAAGTAGATTTTGAATAATTTACCACTCCTTTATTTCGAAGGATTTAAAAATATGAAGAGCTGTTACTGCTTTCCAGGTATGTGTGTAGCCCACCGGGCTGGTCTAGTGGATAACGCGACATCGCAAATCAGCTGATTTCGAAGTCGAGAGTTCTAAGGTTCAAATCCTAGTAAAGGTAATTACTTTTATATGTATTTGAATACTAGATCGTGGATACCGGTGTTCTTTGGTAGTTGGGTTTCAATTAAACACACTTCTCAGAAATGGTCGACCTAAGATTGTACAAGACTACACCTTATCACATTCATACATATTATCCTCTGAAGTAATACCTTACATTAGTTCCGGAGGCTAAACAGGAAAAGAAAGAAAGGTATGTGTGTAATTTGATCAAGAATGGCTTTTTGCCAACATGTCAGTCTGCGGATCAGTTTCTCATCAGGTGGTCTTATAACTCGATGTTTATCGATTTTTTAATAAATCTGGGAATCCTAATCTCTCCTCATAAATACATACATACAAGAAGAGCTAATAAAATTAATATTATATTTGTTTATTACATGTATAAATTTTCATTTTATTTTATTTTTTCTGTACATGTATATTGGGTAGGAATAGATTGATTAGCTTGACTGGAATATATTTTCCTGTATTTTAAATCTAAATGACTGGGGTTGACACATAGGATAGTTTGCTCTCATATACACTAAGTATATGAAACTCCAAAAGCACTATTTCATTATATTTTAATAGAATGTCATAGAATTATTCAAGATTGTTTTAGTATAGGCACAAGTAGTGCCTTTAGATTTAAAAGCCTAAAGGTTTTAAACAATGTAGAATTGCCCTTGTTATTATAACGATTTCCATATATCTTTGTTATTATTATTGCATATAAGTATACAATTATTATTGTATATATTACATGTTATTCTTATTATGATTTATTCTATAATATGTACTACTAAGCCGTAAATCGTGAAAAGCAAGCGTTTTTCTACTAAAAGCGGAATCCCAGGAATTTTCCCAATATTATAATATATAATATTGTATCTTAATGGAAAACTATCTTATTGTAAAATATTAAAATTTTCAGTAAAGACTATTTTTAACAAAATCGGATTTTTCAAACTTTTTAGGATAATTCTGGAAGCTAAACTACCCCTAATAAATAAAAAATAAAAAAATATAATTTTTAAATTAAATGGCTGGTGATACTGCAGAATTATATCGGTACACCAAATTTTATCAAATTGTGCTAAAGATGTATTTGTTAAGCAATACGTTGTTAAAATGGTAGGTATTGTGTATGAGTTACGAATTACTTTAAAACTAACGTAGCCATTTTCAGTAATGAAAAACCTTCAAAACCGTATTAGTTCGTGAAAATTAATTACACATTCTTACATTTTTGTTACACATCATCTTTTAGCTTTCAAATTATTACAAACATTCATCTTCACAAGAGACAGTTTCATAATAATCTTCAGAAAAATGGGCTTTGTAATAAAAATTATTATTCTCTGAGAGAGTAATTCTTAGTTATAATCTGGTTTTTGCACCAGATACGCTTCGATGGCCATAAAACAGATGGGAATATATTTTTTAAATCAAAGAATTAGTGCGTCATCTGTAACAAAAAAATTCATTTTTTTAATGCTAAGCTCAAAATACACAGGCTTCTTTCCACTTATTAATTTCTACTTATCGTTATTATTCTTTTAGACCTCATTAGTTCTAAATTATCTCCCCTCATTTCGTCTTCATTCTTTTAATCGATGTTCCCTAAAATTACCAAATTTATAACAAAATAGTGTACTTACTAAATTTATTTATTTTGATTTATACTTTTTACGTAAAAACGTGCTGTATTATAAATTATTAATTTATAATACTTTTTTTTTTTATTTACATACAACATAAATTTTATGTGACATAAATTGATCAGGTAGCTTAAAACTTAATTTTATCTCGCCATTAATTACCTAAAAATATCTTAAAAATTTGTCCACTTTTGACAATTAAGCTTTTAGTGTTTAAGAGTTAAACTTTCAGATCTTTTTTCCTTTTCGCAGATGATATTATTCTTTTAGACCTGCTTAGTTCTAAATTACCTACATATTAATTTAAAATTAAAATTGCTTATACAAAAAATTCCATTCAGTTAGCAGATAAATTTTGTTTTTTGCCGTTGTTCCTTAGTATGGAATCTTGACTGTCAAACTACAGATATCGCATAAGGTTTGTTTTTCTTATACTAATAGTACGTTCCAAATATTTAAAAAACATAGTTTGGAATCCAAAGTAAATAACTACTCAGTAATAACTACAAAGTAATATAGATCTCATTGTTTGCAAGTGAGAAAAGGCTTGTGGAGCCTTTCTCATGTTCTATAGTTAGTAGTTTGCAAACAGTCTTCTTACATTCCATTTTCTTTAATTTTATAATTTTGTTTTTCGCCTAAGAATTTCTTGAGATAACCTTATTTATAACAATTTTTTTTATGAGCATAATCTTTTTTTAAATGAATTTAAATCTAAAACATTAAAACTGGCCTACCAATAAATAAACTGACGATAATAAACAAAAGATATAGTTATAGTTTTTCTTTACATTGAAAATTTAAAGTCAGTGCAACGTAATAAGTTATTATATTATTAGTTTTTAATATAGTACCGACTTCAAAATGTAAAAATTTAAAGAAAAATTGAAAATTGATGTTTGCAATTTTTTGTTTAGTTTCATGAATTCAGTATTATTATTATTATTATTTTGTTTTTAAATCATAAATCGATTAACTTTTTTACCGATTAAACATTCTGATTTTCATAATAAAATAAAATTAACAGATATAAGTTTCCATTAATTTACCAATTTCATGCTAATCTATTCATTTGAACTTAGATATTATAATAAATTATTGCCTACCATGACATAAATATTGAATTATGAGAAATTTTAATTTTCAATTTTAACTCATTCATTTTATATCCTGTACAAAAACGAAACCTTTCACTAAGTTCTCTTTTCATAATTTGAATGAAGCTTACGTTGACAAATGGAAGAGAAACCTGACCCGATGAAAAATGATATTTTGTCAAAAAGACCTCAAAACATCCGACCACGCATGAAATTCGGTTATAATACGTATACCGCTTTCTCTAACATTGAATACAAGTCAAAGAAACGATTCATTAATTAATTTGTAAAAATAAGCATAGTAATCATTTTTTAATTCGTTAATAAAAGAAAATTACGATTCGTAACGAAATATAATTAAAAATTATTACTTGCAATTATTTTCATAGGAAACATAAAATTTAAAACTAACCCCACGATGCACAATTAGTATTATAGAAATACCGCTTTGTAATCTATATTTAAAATTTTTTATTCAATGACTTAAAGAGAATTATGTTAAAAGTTTTAAAATTTCTGTATGGCAATAATTTTAATCATTAATTTTAATAAATGGTTTTATATGTACGCAACAAAACCATAACCGTAAATGGTTTTACTAATTGCTGCAATCTTTGTAAAAATAATTAAATTTTAAATAAAATCACATGGAAAGTGTGTAATTTTGCGTTATTGTACAATAATAATTGAAATCGATATTGAAATATTATATTAATTTGTAATATTGAAATTAAAATCGTTTAGTAATATTACGAAATAATCACATGGTTTTCCTCTACACAGACAGACCTATAGTATTAATATGGGTCAAATTTACAGAATGCCGATACTTACCATCTATTAAGTTTTGTAATTATTGACTGACCTAAATAAATTTATCCTTAGCATTCCGATAGTTGTTTCGATCAGTTACAAAACTAATTTATGACTGATCATTTAAAATTGAATCTAAATATTTTATTTAATTATATCTGAAAATAATGACCAATTTACAATACTGATATAGCTCAGTTTACTAAGGTCAAAAGTTAGCTACCTCGTAAAATACCTTTATTTATTATATAATGTATTTAAAATAATGAGCTTGAATATGTCTTTGTTTAAAGTAGAAACAAACAAAAAATTTATAATTGAAGCTACATAAAAATAATTTTATAAAATCATTAGTTTTAATTACTGAAAACAATCTTCTTCCTCGTTTCACGTTCCCGATTATATTAAAAATAAAATTTAAGTATCTTCAATTATCCTTATGCGAGAAATAGAAGACCAATGATTTGACTATTTCTTTGGCAAATTTTTTCTACTGTTCGATACACGCATCGTATCTTCCTCGATGTTCGAGTTTTGAAAGCCCTTAGGTGGGTTTCCTCCAATCGGTGCACGACACAATTTCTGTCAGATCATGATGCTTTTAGGCATAATTCGGTTAGGTTTGGTTTGGCTGACTCCGGACTATGCTCGGTGTGTAGAGTTGATGATATTGTGGACTTTGTTTTTTATGTTTATCCCCGGTAAGAGGCTGAACGTACCAGGATTGTTAGGGAACTTGAGAGAATAAATTCCTTTCTAGACCTGCGGATAAGTTGAGAGATCAGCTGAGGTGGTATAGAGTAAATCCCCGGGTGACTAGGGACCGCTGGGGTAGTCTGATTACCCGGAGGTTAGCGTGTTGGCGTTGAGACACGGTTAGATTATTCTAATTTTTAATTTGAGAACGAAAGTTTCGTCTCCGCTGGATGATGACTGCACTGCCGAAGGCATGGGTCCCATGAAGCCATGAGGGTCAGCGCCATCAGACGAGGGCAGTTTAGGTTAGCAATCGCTGTCGGCGTGACGGGGACTGCACTGCCGGGAGGATCGTAGTCCATGCAGCTTTGAGGTATAGGTCCGTCTTGACGAGGGTAGATGTGATAAAGTACATCACGCGGTGTTGAATTTGATGAGTTTGATTTAATTTAACTAGTACATAACGCTGAGTTAAGCTGGTAGATTCCGCCCTGTAAGGGAACTAAATTACCATTGTTGCGAGCAACATATTCTTTCTTATTCTGTTAAAAACTAAACTCCGATAAAAATAATGAGACATTTACCGTCACAAGAGCTTGTTAAGTTAGAGAACTAGGCGCGGGGTTTGTGCTTCCATGAACTCGGTTAGCTAGTTTAGAGGGCAACGAGTAGGACGGAATGTGAAGATCTCCGAAAGAAGCCTACAGCGAAAGCAAAGCTTGTGTCAAAATTCACCGATATAAATGTTTACTGAAGCATTACCATCGGTGACATCTCAAACGAGGCTAGGCTGATGAGTATGATATGTAATCAGTTCGAGGGTCAATAAGACGAGTCTCGGTAATGCCCATCAGGCCTTTGAACGAGAGGAGTGGTTCGGCGACAGGAACGTCACAAGGTGGTGTCTTCCCCGACGGGGTGTTGGGATGTTGTAAAATAAAACAGTCTTAATTTTATTTAATCTCAACAGTTATAAAAAAAATTAAAATTAAAACGATAAACCATATCTAACTTCCTCATTAGTCTTTGCGTGTTTTTTTCCCTTATTTGATACTTTAAATGATGAAATTATTAATTAAAGACCACTAATTCTCTAAAATTAAAGATTAATTCCATTTTTTAAGTTGTGTATGTAATAAAAACCTGCAACTGAATTGATATTCCACCATTAAATAAATATTTACCGTTAACTTTCATCTTATAATCAGAATTGTAACGTTATTTAAATTATTGTTTAGCGCACACAGTTTTTACTTATCTTCATATCCTGTAAATCCCACGTCATTTATTTCGATTACACCGAATTTTTTCACAAATTGTAAGTATGTAAACGCACTCTTAGTATGTTATTGAAGGCTATCTATACCAGCAATTTTAGGGTTGTGATGTAAATCAGCTAAGAGTTAGAGTTGTTTTCTGTAAGATAATATTCCCTTTATAGACAGCTGTTGTGTTGAATATAGCGATTTTCTTACCTGGTAGGTAGAATATAAATTAAAATTCGGAACGTTTCAATTTATGATGTCTACAATACATTAGGCTAAAGGAAGAAGGCAGCGGAAACAACTTCATGTCTTTTAAATTAAGCTTGAGGATGGGATATTTATTAAAATTAAAATTGTTTTCCAGTTTTGGTAAAAATTTGAGTCTCATAAAAGTGTTTACTGAAATGGTATTTGACAAATAAAACATGAAGTTCTTAGATGAACGTGACAGGAAGTTGCATCTAGAAACTGATGTGTGTATAGCAGCCTTTCTAAAAAAATTAACGAATAAAGCAAACTTAAAAACGATTCTGATAGACTGAAGAATTTGTATAATATTAGATGCGGTTTTATGTGAAATTAGTAAGCGATCTATAACAATAGTAAAACTATACAACATCATATATTTAAAAATATAAGCATTTATCTTTTTACAAAAGTTAAAAAAGTACTTATTTATAGGATTTATTGTTCTATAAAATGTTGAAGAATTTAAATAAATTATATGATATACAATTTTCGAAAAGAATAAGATCCTTTTTAACAGAATTTCCGGGTCCTCCTGAAAATAAATTATAATAAAACATTAGGTTACAGTATCATTATAGGAAATGATGGCAATTTTAGAAAAAAAGAATGAGGTTTTTCTTACAAAAAAGAGAAAAACCACTTCTACTATAAAAGTATGATTTGAAAATTAAGAAGTAAGACTTTTACTTTTTTTTATTACTTAAATAAAATTCTGAGTTTGGTTTAAATTTGGTTTCTAATAATTAAAAAGAAAATTTATTCTGAAGATAATTTATTAAGAAACTTTTTAAGTATTAATTAAAAGTAAATAAAGTTAGGCCTAATTAAATTGCTAAGTTATTATGTAAAAATACGATGTAAAATTATGAATTTTATTTGAAAAGAAATATTATGATATACATATAAGGTACATTTATATACTACAAGAAATTTCTAAGATGTTTACAAGTGCTAGTTAACGTTATCAGAATGTTTTAACATCTTAACTTTTCAGTATTACTGCAGAATTGTTCAAGACAAGGAGTCTTAGCTTAAAGTCAAGAATATAAAACTGAAGTACGTATAAATAGAAAGAGTAAAATGAATGACGAATGTATATTTTAAAATGAGACGGTTAAAAGTAAAATAAATTGAAAAATTCTAGAATAAGTAGACTAAAAAAAAAAAAAAACTTGTTCTCTGTTTAGAAAAACCTACTTGTTTATTTCTCCCTTGTAATAAAGGTTATGAATCATTTAAAATATTAAGTGATAATCTATTAAACTCTAGGATTGTGTTATCTCATGAGAATAATTAATCATTATTTTAATCACTTCCGTAATTCGATAAAGAAACTGATTTCGTTGTTTAGAGAATGAAACTATTCATTCCTTTAACCTCCCTTTTTTTTTTTAGTGTAGTATCTAGTTTTTAATATTACATTTTACAAAATTTGTTTCGCACACGTTAACGCATGTACACACATATGTACGAACATTATATTCCTTTTTTTTTTTTTTTTGTTTTTTGGGGTTCATAAACATCGGGAAATTAAAAAAAAAAAACAGTTTTCCATTTCTTGACCGATTACGAAACTTTTCTTCTTGCAGCATAGCTTTAGTGTTGTGACGGAAGAAATGTAATAAACGTAATGGATAATGGAAACCAAACATTTTTTAATGAAGGTATGTACTTTTTTCATTATTTTCTTTATAAGAAATAAAACATTATTTCACCACTAGTGATGATACTTTATCAGTTGAAATGTGAGTTTAGTTATTAAGTTTTCCTTTTTATAAACTGGTTTTTGGGAAATCTTTAATTTTTTTCACAGTAAAAATGTAATTTAGTTCACTCTTTGGGCCGGTATTAAAATATTTATTTCTTGTATATTCCTAGCGAAAAATATTAATACACTTAAATAAGTACATTGATTATAGAAATTATATGTATGATTAGGTATTGTCAGATTGAAAGGTGAAAATATTTTTTTAAATTTATTTTAAACAATTAAATTTTACAATAATGGAATAATTTTATTACACACTTTTTAACAAAATATATATTACAACAATAAATATGTTATAAATTAAGTTGTAATTTATCTAACATATTATTTTGTTATAAAGTAATGATGAACACAGCATAATTTTTTTTTTTTTTGGTTTTTTTAATTTATTTTAATTTACTAATCATGAAAATTTTTTATTTACATTTAATATACACAGTAACGAGTATACTCACAATTAAAAATCTATTTCCTTAAATGAACCAAGAAATATAATTAAAATTTTGGGGCAATAATTGTTGTTAAAATAATTGATTTTACTCCATAAAAATCATTACTACAATTTTCATATTTTAGCAATTTTTGATATTTACTTTATTTTTTATTTAAAGAAAGTCTGATATTTTTTCTTTATAACGGCAAATTAAAAAAAAATCTCAATTTTAACAAGGATTTTTTAATTACAATTTTAACTTGAATTTCAATTTTAGATTTATATATCTGAATTTGTCATGAATAAACTTTATAAAATTTAACAATCGATTTAAGTAGTTGCTAGATCATAAATACCTATATATTTAATAATTGTAAGAACTTTTTTCATGATAGCCAAAAAAGTTATCATTTTTCGCCATTTTAAAATAATGTTTCATTAAATCAATATCGATAAAATATTACATAATTTGTGATATAGAAAATTTAACAGGAATTTGATTCCTATTTCAAAAACAAATAGATTTTAGTATTTAACAAAAATATATTATTGTACTTAAAACTTAAATCTAAAATTTTTAGCTGTTGACTGACGACAAATCAAAGGGGATATCAGAAAAATATTTAACAATACGCGAGATAAAATACCATAAAACACATATAAAGCTAATTTTGTTCAGAAAAGTAAAAAGCTTTCTTGAATTACGATTTAAAAATTCTTGTATTTAAAAATTAAATTTACACGATATTTTTTATAAATAATATCAGATATAACCTAGTTGCAAAACTATTATTTTTTCATGGCAGTACAATTCCTGTTTTTATATATTTCAAAAAATGAAAGTTTCGCAAAAAAATAATATTTTGGTACAATGGTTATTATGTCTGTTGTTTAAATACTATATTTTTAATTATATTATTAACAGCTGGAAAGGAATTTTTCTAAAAATTATTGAAAAATAAAAGAGAATAACTCGGGAATTTTTGTACATTATTTTTTTAAGTACTGTTTTTCTGAGATTATAATTCGCTCTTCTAACATAGTATTATTATTAATCTCTATAACCTAATCTTTATTATAGATTAAATCTATTGGTTATTTAATTTCAAATTATGACTAAATTAGTTCATATCGATTGGCTAACCTGTATTTGGAATTGTCCATTTATACAAATAACAGTTTATAAATAACTATTCCATAATATTTGCTAAATAATTGTAACAGTACAGAAGTAAATTGTACCAAAATTGATTTTGTTGATTTTGTACGTGAACATGCATTATTTGTTTATTCAATGAATTGTAAATGATAAATTTAACATGAAGTTATAAATTACAAATTTACTCTCAGCAATATAAATACGCGTTTTCGTATTTATTTTACAATGAATTAAATTTTTGTTAAACATTTTTTTTTTTTAATTAACTAGGGAAAAATAACATTAAACGATATAAAATACTAAAAATAAAATTATTTCTTAATAAATAATAATTACAGGAGTGATAAAAAACGTAACTGTGACATCGTTACTAGTAATTTATTGATAAATACAGTTAGTTTTGTTTGCTACGCTATGAAAATTTTGTTAATTATTTTAGATTACACACACTCATCATACTTTAATTTAGTAACACTTGTTATTTTTTAGAATCTAATATTTTCATTATATTTACTAATCAAGTAGATGTCTCAAAGAAATAACCATAAAATAATTCTTATGCATTTTTAATAATTTCCAGTACAAAATCTAGAGAGTTCATATTTTTAAATGTTAATGGCAAATCTTAAATTATGTTCAAGGTATGCTAAGTTTATAAATATTCCAATCAAGGAAAAAATGTTTTATATCAATACATAAATTAAATATATTTTTTTATACACTCACATAATTTACACTTATAAAGAAATATACATAAAAAATCATTATGTTAATTTATTAATTTAATTTGTAATTTATATATTTTTAAAAAAACAAATATTTAATAAAAATAGTTAATTACACATTATTTACCGATGAATACATCAAATAAAAAAAAAGTACACAACGCATTAAAATTAATTACATTTATTTTATTTATTTATATATTTTTAAATAATCTATTTATATTTATTTACAAAAAATATGGTGTTATTTAAAAAGTTCTAATGTCATCTGATATCCATAACAATATGCATCAGTGTTATCCAAATCGCAGATGGAGAGATTACTGTTGATAAAGATGTTCTTTCATGTTGCATGGCTGCTGGTTGTTCACCTGTAAAAAAAGAAATATTTGTATTTACTTTAATATTAAATTCATTTTTGAATAAATTTATCTGTAATGAAATATTTTTAAAAAATACATTTTTCGCCGGATTCATCCATAGAACATTATTAAAATTGTTCATTTAACATTTTTAATCGGACAGACTTCCAACTGGTACTAAATTTTAGTTGTTGGAGTTGAATATTTCAACTAACGGTATAGATTGAAATTATTTTTAGGCTGTAGTCTTACTTATTTCTTATTTGGTTCTCATCTTTTATCAAAAAAAAATAATATATAAAAATTCTTTAATAATTTTCTTAAAATGTATACAGTTACAAAAACTAGTTTAAATTTATTTCTGAAAGTGTATACATATTAGATCATACTGTTAATTCACGTGCTGAAATTCTATGTTGTAAAGTTATGAAAATAAAATGAATGAGAAAAATAATAAACGTTAAATGAAATTACTTTCGGTTGACTATATAAAATTTTAAAAAGTTAACAATTATCTTAACGATGAAGTATCAACATGTTACCTCGATATCACATCATGTAGAAAAAAGTCTATAGGCAGAAAAAAAGATTTTTTCCGAAAAATATAAAATTTATAAAACTTAGTTTAAGAACTTATTTTCTAAGTTTTAACACTATTTCTTAACATAACAGTATAATCTCCATGGAAGAGTTACAGCGTATGCAACATCATCCGTAAGACACTAGTCACAGTCAGATTTTTAATTTTTCATATGCAATAAAATCAGGTAACATTAAGGGAGTATTACTGTTCATCAGTCACTTGTTTCTGTGTGTAAATAAATAAAAAAAAGCCTAGTATAGTGAAAAGTAATTAAAAAATTCAAACCGGTGTATTTTAAGCGGTTGAAAAATATTTTTTTAGAAATATCATGGAGAAAACTGCTTTCGTAAGTTTTCTCAAATTTTCATTGTAGGCTATAAAATAAAAAGTTAATAATACGTTATAAAAACCTTTTGTAACAATCTCTCTCTTTATCTGTTTAGCCTCCGGAACTACCGTAAGGTGTTACTTCAGAGGATGAATGAAGATGATGTGTATGAGTGTGAATGAAGTGTAGTCTTGTACAATATGAGGTCGACCACTCCTGAGAAGTGTAGTTAATTAAAACACAACCAACAAAGACCGATACCCACGATCTAGTATTCAAATCCGTATAAAAATAACTACCTTTACTAGGATTTGTAACAATCTGGAGTTTATATACATATCTTTCATCTAATTTATTTTAAAGTATCACACTACTATGTAAATAAAATACCACTTTTCTTATCTTTCTTTTTGTGAAATGTTATCTTTACAGTTACAAGTTGTAATCTATTCAAAAAAACTGCGAATTGACAAAAATCTTTTTATATATTATAAATTGAATATGTATGAGATTAGAAGGTCATAAAATTTGTTGATAATTGCAAAGTATAGTGAAATATGTTGAGTAACTAGATAGGTAAATCATAAAATGAGGAAAAAATCACAACTTGTTTACTATAGAAGAAGAAAATAAAATTAAAATTCAGGTTTGTTTCAAAAAATAATAGGCCAATATTACATTCAGATTTCGCTCCCGTAAAATGATAAAAAAATAGCGATCAAAGATTATGCTATCGAATGTTTTTAGTTAATAATTCATTAATTATCATACTTAATTTTTCATATTTAATTTTGCGTAATAACGAGTCATAATTTTGCGTAATAAAGAATCATTTTATTAACTTTTCTGATATTAACTTAGAATATCCCAAAATATATACATATATTCAGCGATTAAAAATACATTAATATTTTTATTACTTTTATTCTCTCGCGATATTTTATTTTTTCTTATTTAAAATTTAAAAATACAATGTTTTTGTAGCATTCATCAGACATAGCCAGCCAGCTGTACGTAAAATTTATCTTATTTTCATTTCATTCCTTACTGTTGTCAAGGAAATTCCTTTATTTTAAAGGATCAAAAACAGATGAAATCCTTTCAAGTGTTAACAGGAGTGAAGAGAGCTACAGTGCGAAGACGACTAAGCTGCCTTAGGGTTGAGTGAATATTGAAAGAAAGGGTTAATGAGGAAGAAATTGAGCGAAACAAACTGTTGGGAAGCTCCTGCGGGAGAGGGTGGCCGTCAGAAGGCACAATCCTTTCACAGAAATCGATTCACAAATTGTACCCTGGGCGATCTCCATCTAAATTGTTTTGAAACCCCTCGGCAATACCTTGATGAACCAAGTTTGAAAATTACTTTCTAGCTTAAACCAGGAACAACCAAATTCCTTTCTGCAATTCAAAAATATTACCATTTTCAACACCATAGACTTATCCTTAGTGTTTATTTATCTTTAGCGAAAAAATTTTATAACCTTTTTGCTCATCTTTTTAATTAGAATTTGCTGTTTTAATATACTTTAATATGTTTCTTTGTTAAATAATTAATCCAGAATTAATTTTTCTTTAATTAGATGTAGGAAGAAAATATAATTTCAAATTGTGTGGCAAGTTACGTCTAGACTACAATAACTGAGATATCGTAAACACAGGATATCGTAAACTGAAAAAAAAGTCTAATAAAACCCATAAAGTTAAATATTTTTTCCCTCAAATAACGACCGAAATACAACTAAGCACAGCTATCTTACTTCTACTATTTTTTAATCAGAACTAAATTCTTTAATGTGTAAAATTGTTAATCCTGACGGGTATCCAAATTTAGAACTCCACTTACTGTATGATAAATAAACGGCATAACATTAGAAAGATTTTTGCGTTTATTACTACTCTAAGTAAAAGTGAAAATTAAAAATTAAAATTTTATTTTTATCAAACAACAAATTGATTAAATATAAATTTGTTTTTTTGTAATTAAAGATACTATATATAATTTGCTTAAAATTTGTTCTGTACGTCGTCTTTTTCTTGGAATTGGAGTTTTAATAAGTTATCACATTTTCTGGTTGTCTAAAATTAAATTTTAATATTTGATAAATTAGTGTAACACAGTGATTCACATATTTCGTTGTGCTAATAATTTTATACGCTCATTAAACTGTTTTACTGTATAAATAATTACTAAAAAAAAAAAAAAAAAAAA
>JAAAKQ030276122.1:0-10529 GCA_010016005.3 Zanna intricata | reverse complement strand
AGACCTTTTTAATTTTTTTTGGGTAGGTAAAGTAATTCAGCTTCCTTAATACTATTGGCTAGGTTTAATTATGTTAGTGTAGTACACCGATGGGAGTCATTTGTGGTAGTTGCATCGGTTGCATGCTGAATGAGGCAATTGAGACCAGAAGATGTCTCTTGTTGAAGTGTGGAAGAGAACCTCCGGTACAGCTTCTAAAGGCTAGGTTAGGAGGGGGTGGAGTAGCGACCAAAACCGTCATGGAGGGTTCCTTTCTTTCGGGGTCAGGTGTATGGTATTATAGAATGACTCAATTGTTCACTGATCCATTCCTTCTAGGAAAGATTAATTTATCACAATATATTAATAGCCTTTATTAATTACATGAATTAATATAATCATTTCAATCACTATTTTTACCATAAATTAACCCAGACTAGTGAATCAGTTTCGTTCTGGCTTTCATGAGAATATCATCTTTAGTTTGGCTTTTTGCTTTATTCCTACTTTTTTTTTTATACAAAAGTGTATTATTACTGCTGTACTTCATACGCATTAGTGGTTGTATAAATCATCATAAACAATTTTGCAATGTGTGTGATGAATTAATCTTTAAAATTCAAAGAAGCAATATTACTTTTTGATTAAAAAAATAATCACACTAAACCTATATTGGCTGTAAAGTATGAAATTAGGACAAGTTTTGGCCCCTCATATCTATTGTAATTCTTTTAAAATTTTCCTAATCATCGGTTAAGTGGGAGGTGCGATATAACAACCTTTGGTTGTTCTTATCGTATGGAGAGAGCTTAAAGACCAATCGATAGACTATCACTTTTTAATTTTAAAAAATCAAAGGCATCACTAGAAAATTCAAGAAATCTGTTGCAGTCTTCCTTCAGCCATAAGACCTATTCCACACTTTGAAGGGTTACCTGTTTCAGTTCCACCAGAAACATAGAGTTTAGAAAAAAATGTTGTCTATGAAGAAGGCATTGATGATTTAGAAAGTAATGAAGAAGAAGAATATACAGATTTCTAAGGTGAGAGCATAGAACCTTCTAAAATTACTCAAGCAGGACTTAATGATCTGCTTCGTGATCTTAATTTGTCTAAAATGCAGTCAGAATTGCTGAATTCAAGGTTAAAAGGCTGGAACCGCCTCGAAAATGGCACTAAGATTTCGTTTCTGTGTTAGACAGCAAGTATTTCTTAACTTCTGTTCCCTTTACAAGATAATATAGTGTACGGAAATGTGAATTTTTTAATGGATTTACTTGGGGAATATCTCAATCCTACAGAATCTTTGTTAATTAGATACACCTTTGAAACATCATACGAATATTTTATTCATTTTTAAAGTTAAATTTAATATTTTATCCATAAATACTTTTTTGAGCTAATAAAGAAAAGATTGATGGATCCTTTTAATTTAAAGGTAGAACAATATTAAACTAAGAGTTAAATGTATATTAAGAGTAAAGCAAAATAAAAATGAATAATTGTTTAATTAATAAAAGGGAGATTCTGTCCCCATTTTTTCTTTGTCCCCAGTCTGATGAGAATTCTCAGATAGTAGGAATTTAAATCTCAAAAATAGTGTTTCAAAAGCAAAAAATTATTTAAGATCAGATTTATTTCATTTTAAATTTTATGAGTTGATTACAGATGCGGGTATTCTATTTTATGAGCCTTAATAATTAATAATATTTCAAAAAAATAATTAATTAGAATCCTCAAAATATTGATTTAATATATTTTTATATTTTTAAAAATATTATACTTATTTAATTTAAATGGTTCAGTTTTTATTATAATTTGCATATTCAAGCAAAAACCTATTTTTAAGGATCATTTAATAATATTTTCAATGAAAAAAAGAAGTTAAAATAATAATAATCGAAGAATCATAAATCGTTTGGTAACAATTTAATTGGCGTAATTAGTTAATAAATATGATCGGTATGCATGTAAATTTGTAGCAAAACATATTTTCCAAAGATTTATTCATTTCCAATCTCTTAATTAAAAAATTTCATTTAATTTCTTACGTATCATTATATGGTCCGTAAATAACAACATAATAGCAGAATGAATATAATAATGAAACCGGTACAGTCAGATTTACGACCGGTTTTTGTTTTGTTCTTCTTTTTATTTTTTAATAATAACTTCGTGGCCGCCAAAATTGTACGCTTTCAGTGTTCGTGAATCCGTTAAAAGAACGGCTGCGAGTACAGAAACCTATGTTTACCAGCTACTGGGCAAAGATATGGCCATCGATAATACCTACCTTCCAAATAAATAACTGTTTGTTTCTTGTATCATTAAAAAGTCTAACATTATATAAATATTAATATAACTGGATAAAAGATGAACTAATTATTATTAAAAAATCAACGACCCAATCAAAAAATTAAATCTTGTTATGTTTAGTAAATTATACTAGACCTAATTTAAAAACTTTTTTAAATGTTTAAATCAGGAATGAATTTATTCATAACCGAAATCTTTTTTGAATTTTTGAATATATTAATTTCTCTGATTATTTAAACTTAAGAATGAATATGTATTACAAAGCAAAACAGTAGTTTATTTTCTAATTTAGTTGATGAATATCAATCCAGATAGGTCACAGTCTTCTTGCTTATTCGAACCTTACATATTCGAACACCAGTTATATTTTACATGGAATTGTAAAAGCGATGGGAATCCAAGTTTGTGATTGTATTTATTTTAGTATAATCAGTTCTTCTGATTACTGTGTAATAATTTTATCTTAAATAATTAAAAAACTTATCATTTATATATCTACAGAGAGAACAACACAAACTGATATCGCGTTTTAACGCGACTTATGAGTATACTGCTAACGACACTTGCCTTATTCTAAAATTTGCTTTATATACTTTCAACCAGAATTTTAAGTATAATTTTATGGGAAAAACTGTTATTAAATGTATCAAAAAATAACTTTATTTAGTAACCTTTTCGTAGTTTTATTGGTTAATTAGAGCTAATCTTTTTTGGCACCTCTATGGATCGCATTAAAAACGATTTTAATTTGCATTTTGTTGCCTTTCTTGCAATACTCTTTCATTCTTTAATCAATTTCGTTTCTAATTCTTTGGAAAAATGTTATTCTCCATTTCCTTCTTGGTTTTTTCTGAAAACTCTTGAAATTTTCTATATTTTTGTAGAAAATTTCTTCTTTTTTAATACTTAATTCCTTTACATCTCTACTCATTTCTTGAAATCAGTTATTTAGCTTCTTGAAATCAGTTTTAATTTAGAAAGATAATTAAAGATTCTTTTCGTTGTTCTCCATTCTTTTTAAGCGTCTGTAAAAGCCTAATCTTCTTTTCCGTATGGAATCCGTAATTTTTTTCAAATTTGTGGTAAATTTCTTCATTTGATCTTAAGAATATTTTGATTATTTTACATTGATTTCAAAAATATTTGTTAATATTTTCCTTTCCTTTTTTTAAATTATTTTTGCCAGTCTCGATTCTTTGACTGTCATCATCGTTTTTGCAGCAGGTAAGCAATCTGGTTTAGTTTTGCAATAGAGATCACATTTTTCGTTAAAAGAAACTGAAGGGTTGTAAAAAAAAATTAAAAAAGCCGTTCAATTTGTACGAGTATTATCTAAATTTTTGGATTAAAATTTTCTGTTACTCTAGGCATTTTATGTACATACCATATTTTTCAAAGTAGTTTTTTTCTTTTTTCAAACCTTTTATTATATTTTAAAACATAACACCGTTTTACTTTAAAGTTAATGAATTTTTACATTCTTATACGAAATAAAGCAAGTATTGTAATCGCGAAAAATTTTCGTTTTCAGATTTCAATGGAAATATTCATTTTGACCATCCCTGAATCAATTTTAACTAGTTTCATCTGTACATACGTACATATATATCTCGCATAACTAAAAGAAATTAGTTGTAGAATGTTGAAATTTTTATTGTTATAACATCTAGTAGTACACCTCTCGTTTTCATTACAGTCGACGGCACCAAAAATTTCCAATACGACCAAAATCTAAAAAAATTTGGATTTGAACTTCTTCCTAATAAGCCCTCAATGAGAGATTTTCAACTATACATATAGTATTTATTATATACTATATTTATTATACGTATGGTATTTATTTTCATTGGTTCCAGAGTTATAGTCAAATAAAATTTCAATTAATGAACTATTTGGATCTTACAAGGGGAAAGTACATTGATTCCAATTCGAATTCATTTCCTTTTCTTTTTTTAACTTTTTTTATTTAAATATGTTGATTTATTAATAATTATTAACTTCTGATTGTAAAACGTTTTACAATAAATAACAATTAGATAATAAAAATAAGAAAAAGAAAATCATAAGTTATTAGTGAAATAAAATTTTATCACCTAAACTTTTAAAAATGTGTGTATGTAATTAATTAGGCGTACTAAGAAATCATGTAGTGTCCCGAACAGATTTTAAAATTACAATTGAAAATTTTTGTATTGTAGTGATATAATGAAAATTATCATTAAAAATTTTGATTATGATGCTTTTATTTTCATATTCATAACAGTAAGAAAATTTTTTTGTGTTTTTAAAAATAAAAATTTATTTAATTTTCAAACGGGGACTACAAATATTACTTAAAATATTATTGAAATTTTAGAAAATAATATTTATTAAATCATTTTTTCAGTTTAATATATAAATATTTTATTATTCAAATTTTATTTTTTTGGATAAATATATCGCCTAAACCATTATCTTTTTCTGAATTTTTGTATTATTTTCCGAGTAATTTAATACATGATACGTATTTACGAGGCAGTTATGAGAAAAAGGTTTAAAGAGCTCTTGTCAATAATTCATATAATTTAGCCTGCTGTTTAATGACATTGTAGTTGTCGTTTGAATGAGTAATTCCCTTTTTCTGATTTCAGTTTAATGTTCTGTGGTAGGTTTTTTTTTAATAAACAATATTTTACTTTTAATTTATAATTTATTTTAATAATTTTGATTTCAATTACCTAGAAATCAAGTTTTAATTAAAGCAACTTGAAAAAAATTCAAGTGTTATTGGTTTAATAATAATTAATTAAACCAGCATTAGATTATTATAGCAATTGAAAGTAATAAAATACTTTCAAGTAATATTATATTTATTATGTTATTTATCAAATGAATTAAATACAGACCTGTTTATTTATTTGTATATAATATTATCATTGTGCTGAACAGAATAAAGTTAATATGTTCAGGGCTGAATGTCACTTGCATTTCCGTGAGATCGAAATGCTGACGTACAACATTAATACACCTCAATTTTCCTAGAAAACCTGGCATGAGATGTTTGCTATTCTTAACAATGCCAGCGACTTTTTAAAATGGCTTATGTCAGTTCACGTGCAACCTCATCGTTATAACAAAAAAAGTTAACCAAACAAGACAGATTAATCATTTGAAAATTATTTCTTGAAAAATGTTACAAATATTCTGAAATTCCATATTCCATAAATATACATTCACCCTGATTATTTATTAAGAAATCTGGTTGGTGAGTGCATAAAAGTAAAATAAAAACAGCTGCTAATATAGAATTAAATTAATTATTAAAAAGTTATGTTTTTATTGTATATGAAATTCATGATATAAACCAATCTTTGAATTTTTTTTTTTTTTTTTTTTATTTCCTAAGGAAGAATAATTAAAGGAAAATTGATAAGTGGATAGGGAATTAAGAGAGGCTAGCGAATTAAGAAGGTTCATAAGTGAAACTTTAATGGCTTATAAGACGAGTAAAATCCAATGTTCACTTTATTAACTGAAATAAATAATTTTTTTTAATTACCTACAGACAATATTCAAACCAAAAAACTAGCTAAAAAAATTAATTTACAAAAAGCAATTTTTTCCTTTGCTTTTTTGAAGTAGCAACTTCGAATTGTTTTTCAAAAAAATGTATGATAATTAAATTTAAATATATCTTAAAATAGTCATAATTTTTAATATTTATTAAATTATATTTAAATTTATTTCTATATAAATAATTATATAACAATATTTTAAATAAATTATATATATTTTCAACTTTTGTTAAGCTAAACTTTTTTTAAACTGTTTAATTTAAATCGAAAAATACTTTACATGAATGATAAATTTGTTTAGCTGAAAAAAAAATGATTTTTGGAATCCGCTGATTTTATATTTTACATCAAAATGCCTGAATTTTAGTTTTTTACTTTGTTTAAATGTCCTTTTCTCTGCGTAATTTTTTTCAAATTTTGTAAGAGCGATATTACTTGTTTTATTAATACCTATAAATCGTTTGATACCTGTTTAATGGAATTTATGGTAAAAAAAATAATTAAACGGGTAATTTTTTTTATATTGTTTTATTTATTATCAGTTTCCTGAACAGTGAAATTATAAATAAATTGTGCAGTTTGTAATAATGATGTGAAAGAGATGCATCTAGGGATACCTACCAAGACAATATAAAGATTTAAATACAATAAAAATACAATTAATAGAAATATAACAATAAAATTAAACGGTTAACAAAACAGCAAAAAGAACAAGCAAGTGATTATAAAAAATTGTCACAAACACGAGAAAAAAGAAAAACATTAACAAATTAACACTGGTTAAATATAAAAAAAATTAATTAACAAACACGATGATATTCAATGCACAACAGCTCTAGATCCAATAAATGCACTCTTTAGTGGAAGCACATCTTCGCTGTTATCCAAAAGGTTAACAGCCAGATGATTGACGTGCACGTCAGAATACATATTTTGAAATTAGCAGGTAGATTTTTTCACGAATAGATGGCATCTCTAAGTAATCGTAGATCTTCTTGGTCCTCGCAATTCACGGTGCTTCTGAAATTTTCCTCACCACTTTGTTCTGGAACCTTTTGATAATTCCTTTTGACAAACCTTTTGATAAGTTACTGGTGCTTTTCGAAGCCTTGTCAGCTTGTCGTATCCCAAAGTTAATCCCGTAATCCGTGTTATTTAACGACAACACGGAGCTTCTTCCTAAAAACCATTTCAAGCATAAGATAAAACAAAATATTATGGTGGTTTTTACATTCTTCTTTTTCTAACCTATAAAACTAAATAGAAGATTTCATTTTAACCCGTATGTACTTTTCTTATATTATATAATAAAACCATATTATTCACCTAATATCGGTTTTTTATGGTCTGTTTCGTTAATTTTTTTGTAAGAAAGTTTTGCTGGAAATCCCATTGTAAGTAATTTACGAACAACTTAAATGGGTGATTTCTTATTAACCAAAAATATAATTATTATAATTGATTTAAAGATTTGTTTTATTGCAATTATAGTATTATTAATATTATAGCGTAACATATATGTTCTTGTACAAAGTACAAGGAAGTAATCGCGCAAAATTTCGGTTTTCAGATTTCAACGGAAATATCCGTTTTTACCATCCTTGAATCCATTTCGACTAGTTTCAGCATGACGTCAGTACATACGTATGTACGTTTTGAGTTATCTAGCATAACTCAAAAACGATTTGCAATAGAATGTTCATATTTTGGATTTAGTACTGTTGTAACATCTGGTTGTGCATTTCCCCTTTTGATTGTTATCGAATTAAAATTGCAATTGAACTAAAATTGTCCAGAAAAGCACAAAATCCATAAAGTTCGAATTTTAGACTTTTTTTTAACTGCAGTAATAAGCCCTCATTGAGAGTTTTTTAACGATGTATCATTAGTGGTAGTAATTTACATTAGTTCCAGAGTTATAGTCCAATAAAATTTTAATTAATGATATATTTGGATCTTACAAGAGAAGGCACTTCGGTTGGAATCAGACTTCATCTCCTCCTTTTTTGTTATTTTTTTTAAAATTATAATATATTGATTTATTAATAATTATTAACCAGTAATTGTAAAATAAGTTTTACAATAAATAATAATTCAGTAATAACATTAAAATATATATATATATGTGTGTAATATATAAAAAAAAATATATATATATGTATAATATATATATATATATATATTATACATATATATATGAAAAAAATTAGAAGTTATTAATGAAATAAAATTTTATGTATCTTTTAAAATGTGCATATGTAATTTAAGAGACATTATTACATATTTGTATATGTAATAAATTTGATAAAATATCTGATTATTTAAGATTCATTGCAAATTATTATTTAGATTCGTATTACTTTTTGGAGTTACAACCAAATCATGTGATGTCTACATCACATTTTTCTTAGCTGTGTCCAAACTTCAAATAAAAAAAACTGAGAACAAACTTTTACAACCTGGCTATTTTCTATACTATTCTTTACAATCCTGGCTATTTCTAACACTTTCAAAAAAAACCTTGATCGACTTTATTTAAATTTTGATATTTTTAAATTTTGATGGACTCCCTACCATTAATATTTCCCTCAAAGTATTTCTTTAGGAGGTTGTGCTTGCTTAGGTAGTGATGACAAAAATTTTTTTAAAGAATATGCAATAAATAAAAAGGTAGCTTTTTTGGTTTTTGTGGAAGGGGAAAATTTGGGAGCAAAAATTTTTTTTAGAATGATAAAATAAGTATGTACGTATGTACTGTGGTTAATATAAACTGGGATGGTGTTTGAAGAATTTAGAGAAAAATTGACCTCAAGAAACTTTCTATCTTATCCCATAGAGGTATTTACCCCAAACGTTTACCAATAAATTGCCTCATATACACGAGTCTCTGCATCAGATTTCATAAAAATTGGTATATCCAGTCAAAAGCTATTAACCTTCAAACACGCAAAAATATGTACATACATACGAACAATAAGCTTACTTTTTTTTCGGGGTCCCTGGGTTACGAAACTTCGAGAAATACCAAAAAACTCTTACCCCATCTTTTTTACTGATTACTATTTATATTTCTACTTGGAGTGTACCTCTAGAGCTACGATGCCAGGAAGGAAATATAATTAAAATCTGGAAAAAATAAAGTAAATCGAAATAGATTTAAAAATCTAACAATAAAAAAATATAATGATAATAATAAATAATAATTCTAAATGTTTGAAATTTTAAATTTAGAGAGAAAGTGTTTTTCCAAATTTATCTTTTTCAAATTTATTTCACAATCTGCCTTTACGTTTATTACTAGGAATTCGATGATGTAAAATACAAAACAAGGAAAACTAGAAACATAAGTAGGAAAAATACGCTATTAACCTATTGTAATTAACTTAATTTTAATGGTAATTAAGTAGCACAATGTGTTAGTTCAAGTTTGTATATATATATATATATGTGTGTGTGTGTGTGTGTGTGTGTGTGTGTGTGTGTGTTTCGACGTATAGTATGTAATTTTACGTATTTGTATTTGTTTACTTTTTCATGTTGTAGAGTTATATAATTTATTAAAGTTCAGTAGAAAATAACACCGGAAATGAGTAAGATGGCTCTATTTCTTTTATTATTCAATATGCAAATTACTTTCTTGCGTGCAGGTAAGATGTTCAGATACAGAATATATACAAACTCCCTCAAGTATGTACAAATTATTGGTCGCTAAAGCTTACATACATTACCCAATTAATATATAATTAATTGAGTACGGCAATTAATTTCATAGACGGTTGTTAAGTAAAAATTTTCCACGTAAATTTAATACTTTACATATACTTCGTATTAAAAGATGTATTTTTATGTTGATTATTAAAATAAAGGTAACGAGTATGCCGTAATAAAAATAAAGCTTGTCATCAACACATCCGTCATATACTTTAACTAGGCTTAGATAGGTTCATTAGGATTTATTTTCTTGCTGTAATAACTTACTTTTACTGTTCGTATCTAAACTTGTAAGCAAGTTAATTTTTTAAGTGTTAAATAGTGTTACACGACAGGTTTATCGTTTATGTATATTGTAATATTTTGTTTTTAAAAGTCATTACTAAATGAATAATAAATTTAACTTTCTATTTTATTTTAAACTTCCTTTTACAGATTAATATATAGTATTTACTTAATTTATCATTTTATTATCAGTTTATTTAAAAAGATTTATTCTGAAAAATAATAATAATAATAATAATGTTAAACAATTATTCTTTTGTACTTAAATCAGAATATATTTACTGTCGAAAAAAATATTAAAAAAATAATGGAAAAAATCTTAAAACACGCATTATAAACTTCCTTAATTTTTTTTATATCGGTTTAATATGTGTTTTTAATTATTTTGTTTCAGTTAAATAACGCCAGATTGTGAATGATTTCATTAAGAAATTCTGAATAAAAAGACAATTTGTTCGGTAAATTACGTAATTCATGTATTTATGTATTATAAAATTAATCTAATTCTTTGCACAACTGCGTCAAAATACTAAAGTAGAGGCCATTACTTAATAAAGATATTTACTTATTGTAAAAAAAAAAAAAATACCTATTTATATAAAACAATAATTCGTCTATGGTTCAATAAAGGCTACATTCAGTTACGTTCTGATTAAACGTACATCCTCTAAAGAATGAGTAAGA
>JAAAKQ030276100.1:0-10530 GCA_010016005.3 Zanna intricata | reverse complement strand
TCTGGGTGGCTAGGGTTCCGACTTGTCCGGTTGAGTGGTTGGACATAGTCGATTTAGGAACGAGCCCCGGTTAGTTTTTCTAACTATGAAGTGTAATTGTGGATGGCCTTGGCAGGGTGGTGCGACCATTAGTTTGCATTGCTGGGGCGTTAATAGGTATATTGGTCGTGGCATCGTTGGGGTCTGTTCGTTTTGCGGACGGCCGTGGCGATGTTGGAACCAGTGTTGGTTAGTTGTGAGAAGAAGAGAATGTCACGTGAACGTTGTATTTTGGAGGCATTGTCTCCAGTTAGATCCCATAGTGAACATTTAACGAGTAAAGTTGTATAGGTCAAAATTGCGTTGCTGCGTGCAGCATTTATTAGTGGGTATCTATTCTCCTGTCGATTTTGTCGATGCGTATATGACATTCAAAGTCACATGGGTAGTTAGATTGATTATGGTAGGCGCGGACTTTCGTGATTCCGCGTTGCGGTTATTTAGCTTTAGGGCTAGGGCGAGGGCGATTGCTGCTGAGGTATTAACACCTTGATGCTAAATGTCAACCGCGGCATTTGCATCGGGGGGCATTCCAACCGAGGCCTGGCCGATGACTGAGATATGCAATCAGTACGAAGGTCTTTCAGACGACTCCCGGTAAAGCCCTTCCGGGCTAGGAACGGGAGGGGAGGTGTGGCGGCCGGAATCGTCACTTGGTGGGTGTCTTCCCCTACGAAGGTTGGGATGGAGGAGAGAGGTTAGGGAGGTTTAGTCGGTAGGAGGCAGGTAATTTTACGCATTCAATTTTAACATCTCTACGGAACCTGCTTAGCTTCCTGAGCGGGCTAACTGGGGATGGTTAACGTCTCTGGTTCAAAGCCCGACACACCCCATGATGACCCCATGGGTCTTACGTAACTAGTATTCCTGCGCAACTCATAAAAAAAAACCACCAAAGAACATTGGTATTAATGATATAGTATTCAAATCTGTATAAAAGTAATTTTATTAGAATTTGAACTTTCAAAATAAGCTAATATATGACGACGAGTTTACCACTAGACCAACCCGGTGGATCATATAATATTATTCTTATATATTTATTATTAATACTTTTTTCGCTTTTTTTTTTATTATTTCTTTTTGGTGTATTAGTTCTTTTAATGTTTGATTTCAGTCTTTAAATATCTGATTATTTAAGTTTGAAAGCTTGTGTTTTAAGTTGTTCCTGTAATTATCTTTGAGATTTACGATGTTGTCAAAATGATAATTAATGTATACTATAATAGTTAACATTATATTTGTCACTTCAGTGTATATACTCCAATCTTAATGTAAAATGTAAACAGCATCTTATTATTGCATAACTTTGTTAATTTTTAATGATATAAATTTAAAAAAAATAAAAGTTTTGAAGAATAATAGTCGTAAAAAAATATTTTTTCATAATAATTCAAGAAAACGCCACACCTCTTTCTTGAAAAAAAGAAAAGTTTAAAAAACCTCAGAAATTTTAAAAACTTGAGAAAAAAAAAGGCGAACTTATTTTTAAGTTGAACATCCAGTTAATATTATGGCCTAACAAATATGAGTAGTAAAATGTGAAACTGTTTGAAATTTAAAAAAAAAAACTTGAATAAAGATTATGAGGAAAGAGAATAAAAGTGATACATTTATTTATTTTTCAACATGAAATAGAAATAATACAACTTTTAACTGCATAGGCTCCAGTAAATCAGGTGTACCTTTGTACAGAGGCGATGCTAAATGAATTACCATGGAATTTAACGCATAATGCCTGATAGCTGTAACGCTGTATATCATCCACTTTAAAAACATTTCCCCTCGTCGCGTCAGTTTTCACGTAATAAAATGCACTTTATAATTTTCAATCCTTCACAGAATAATATGTAATATTAATTACAATACTATATATTTATCACCATTACAACTACACTAAACCAATACAATAGTAATTTTAATGTATTGGAAAATAGTATAATAATGAAAATAATTGCTGTTATTAAGAAAACTTTTTATTCAATATTTAAAAATAAAAAAATTGCAAATCTAGACAAAATCCATTATTTAAAATAATAATAAACCAACATACAAATAAAATCATGTAAAACCTGTGAATGTTTGCTCTCAAGTGAAAAAATTAATCTTAACAAATGAATTATCTTCCAAATGATATGAAAAACAGTAGATATATATATATAAATAGGTAGCAAAAAAGATTATCTTAAACTAAATAAATATAAGTTAATAGCTACAAAACTGTAACTTTTAATTTTATCTTGTCAGTAGAATGCGTATGTGCTGATGCCTAATTGTAGAACTACCTCCAGTACCATCGGTTAGTCAACGTTATTAACCTTCTTGGCGGCCTTTCCTCGTGAATTATGGTTTTAATCTCAGTTAATAAAAGGACACGCCGGCCTCCGTGGCTGAGTGGTAACGTCTCGGCCTTTCATCCGAAGGTCTCGGGTTCGAATCCCAGTCAGGCATGGCATTTTTCACACACGCTACAATTCATTCATCTCATCCTCTGAAGATATAACTTAACGGTGGTTCTGGAGGTTAAAAAAAAATAAAAGGACATGAATCTGGTTATCTTTTGAGAAAAATTGTATAATATTTTAAATAGCCTGAATCCTGATAATATAGTTTATACAGTTGTTTAAACATGATAATTCGGTTGGTTGTGCTTTTTTGGTTGCCTACAAAACATACACGTTCAGCCTTCCCAGCATCACCAGTGTTTTTGTTGCGGAGTCGCATGCTATTATTAAGCCTTCAATATACTTAGCTCAACATTCCATCACGTACTTGTCTACTTAGATTCTATGAGTGCCTTGCAGACGATTAGTGACTCGTACTCCAAACATTTTGTTGTCCGTGAAAAAAACTATTATCTCTGAAATGACTTGACGTAGTAAAAGTGTGAGCTTCTGCTGGATCCCCAATTGTATTGGAATTTCATGCGATGAACGTGTTGATAGTGCTGCAAGGGTCTTGTTTGCAACCTCCTTTCTCTAACAGCCCGTTTTTTTCTGATCTTGACTATTTTCTGAAGCGTATGGTTCGTGATGAGCGTCAAAAACAATGGAATGTTACCATCGACAGTAAAATTTGACAAGTTAAGAGCACTATATCACCGTAGGGCTCTTCATGAAGGATTTACAGTCGAGAGGAAGTTATTATTTGCTTTAGGGCATACGAGACTCACTCATGGACATCTTATGACTCTGACCGATGCACTTGTTTATGTTCGCTGCGACAGCTATCTGAGAGTAAAACAAATACTTGTGGATTGTATTTGTTATACGGAATTGCATCGAAAGATTTTAACTAGGGGTTTACATCTGTAATTTATTAGGGAAAAATGCGGGGATGTATCTTGTGTGTTGTTGTTTCTTAAGGGCTTGCATCTATATTCATAAATTTGATTATTCCTATAATATATTTTCCTCGATTTTGCAGTTCATGCGAGATTTAATATTGTTAACTATTTTTTATTTTATTTCGCATTTAGCATACGTTATAGGCGTTTTAGATCTTTTTAATTTCTACGAAAATTTTAATTGTTAATTATTTTCTATTGTAATTTTTTGTTCGGGTTTCAGTAAGAACAACTTGTTCAAAAATCAATTAGTGATAACGTGTCATACAGGATAAGTTGTAATAAGAATTTATTTTTCTGTATTCTTTTTATTTTATTTTTATAAAAAATTAATGAAGTTAAATTCTAGATGAAACAAAAAAATAAAAAATAAATCAATAAGCTTAGAAGATAATCAGTACTATGTACAAGTACATGAAAAAAGAAGCAGCTAAATCTGTAATATCGAAAAAGACGATTTCTGTATCATTTAAATTCAAATGTGTGAAGAAATAACAAAAGCTGCGTGTTAAGTATTTTCCCACGAAAACTTAATCTATAAGCTAACATTAAAAAAAGTTATTGGAATTACATTAAAATCCATTGCAGACTTCTTCGTTTAATACATCCAGAAAGTATATAAATTACGAAAAACATATTACAATGCTAGATGATATCATGTATGGACGTAATGATGTAATGCATCTCTTTGCAATGCAGTGCATTCTCGCATACCATTGGAAGCAATATTACCAAAAGGTGTAGAAAGTATGAATACTTATATATGAAAGTATGAAAAGGTGTAAAATGTATAAATTAGACAGGTAGTGCAATGGAATTTGTTATAATTTGTTTGGAAATGACAGCGTGAGTGACAATGACCAAACGGGAAATTCAGAATTTAGGGATTTCGATGTTGTTTTTCGGTCGTTGTAGATTTTCTAATGGTGTGAAAATGCTACACAAAAATGTGTAGTATTTTATTTTTTTAAAGATAATTAATTATAAATACATTAAAGTAATTATCATTCATCAGTGAATTGGCGTAATATCAATCAAAAAAATACTAATATAAGATTATATATTTATAATAAATTGTAATTCAAAAACAACTTCACAACTTTAAAAGCTAAAAAAAATTTATTTTATTACCTTCCAGATTCGGTTGAAGTCTCATTTCATAGCAAAACACATCAAGTTTTGACTCACGTAGTTTATAAGTACTGGCCATCAGTGCCGTCACTAGTGTTGTTAAAAATGGATACATTTACTGTTGCAGAACGTGCTCGTTGTGTACTTTGGTTTCACGATCTGCAGTCACTAATTGTAGTTTAATAAAGCAAGGCTAAAATACATAACTCCCGAAAACCGTCATGAAGCTTCGCTTGTGATAGCCCTAAGGCCAAAGTTTTTTGTGCCTAATCAAACAAAGATTGTGCAGACTGTCCCGTAGTTGGCAACGATAAGCAGGCAAACGCAATTGGTATCGTTTATCTGTCAAAAATGGCAAATCCTCATTACTCCCAGAACTCCCAGATTTTCTTGAGATTCGATTCCAAGGTCAGTGGATGGGTTGTGAAGATCCAAGGTCCAATTGCATGCCACGTCACTCCTCAGATTTGATCCCGCTAGATTTTTTCTTGTGAGGTTTCATTAAAGATCGGTTTACGTACCGCCTTTGCGTGCTGATCTTGTTGCGCTAAGACTTCGAATTAACGCTGTGGCGTTACTTTCTGGACACAGTTTGCGACATTTAAATTGAAGTCTATCAGAAGTCATATAGATTGAAGTCATCAGCGCCAGCACAGATAAACATCTGTGCTGGCGCTGATGGGCGGAGGTGATGAGACATGAATACTCCGGACCTCCTCCCCCCAAGCAAAGAAGACCGTGTCCCGGCGGGGATGCCCCCGTTTGAGGCAATAACAGAAATGAATCGCATTTGTAGAGTGAAGTCATGTGGAACCAAAGTGAATGTTGGGTTGCAAACTTTCTACGAAATGAGACTAGAAAAAATACTGTAAGTTATTTTAATAAATTTTTGTGTGCTTTTGAGGTTCTGAAGTCATTTTTGAATTTACCTGCTTTACTATAAAATGTATCTATTTTAAAAGAATTTTATAAGAAAGTGTAGTTCTAATCAAAGTTTTGAGTAATTTAATTCTTGAAATGTAATTAATTATTTAAAACAAATTATTCCTTTTAAAAATTATTAAATAGAAACATTGTCCAATACACTGTACTGTTATCTTTCAATAAATTAGTTGAACAATGTACAGGGCTACAAAAATATCAGGAACCATATATTATTCTAAAAGAAGAGTAGAATATCATCTGGAGCAGATTCTTTTGGGTCTCTGGTACACTTCTAATTTCGTGGCAACACTTTATACTACACTAAAAGTAAGCACGTGGATGTTATAAAGAGACCGCCATTGATTGAAAACTTTTAAAAGCTCAAAGAAATTGAAAGTTCATATTATAAAGTATCCATTTATAATCACAGGAATTTTTTTATTCCAAATTTGTAATAATTTTTAAGTTGTCTTTTCTGTTCTGCTAATAAATTTTTTAGATATTAAAGTTTTTCAACTGGTCTTATCTTACATGTAAATTACCTGAATTTCCATTTGAACTTCCACAAATATCACGTCTTAAATATTTCCTAGGCAAACGAATGATTAATTCCAGAAAAAAAAACTGGTGCAGTAAAACAAAACTATTAAATTTTTCTTTATTTTTAACTCCTGAATTTTATTTTATAAATTGAATTCTAACGGTGTAAATTAGCATTTTTTGAAATAAAACACATCTTACGCACATATTTGTATTGGAAATAACTAAAAAATATATAAAATAAACATTTCCTATAACATTTCTCATATTATGCTATAAATATTTTCTATTAAAGTTTACTTTTTTAATTTTGTAAATCATGCGTAAGTATATTCGGATAATTTTTTTGTTATTATTGAAAGTGGGTTTTAAAAATAAAAGGTTTTGTTTTAAATAGTTTTTCTTTAAAAAAAAGTATAGTTGAGCCTAATTTGTAATTTATATAAATGTTGAAAAATAAATAAGGCTAAAATAATTTGCAAGTTATTAAATTTATTCTGTATAATTTTATATTATAATGAAATTAGTGTATTGGAAATATTGTTTTTTTTTTTTTTCATTTAGCTAATAAATAATTCATGAAAGCTTATTCATAATTTAAATTAGTATGATAAATATTTTGTACATACGGTAAGATAGTTTGAAATTTAATTAAACTTTAAAGGTTTTTGAAGTAAATATTTTTTTTTTAATAATTTAATAATTAATTAAAAATAAAACAGGTAGTTTAATTATACCGCAAGAATTATTATTAATTACCTTTGTAAATATTAATTAATGATTTCTATGTAGATCATAAGAATAGATTTTCTACGATGGTGAACTGTGTAATTAGAAAATATAATTAAAATATTGTAGATTTTAATTTTCTTCCTGCTAAATATTTATAAAATTGATATTTCGTAGAAACTCTTTTTTAATTCTTCATTATGAATATTACTTTTTATCGTACATTATAGTATCTAGTAATATTCTTGCTGGAAAGAAATTTAACCACGGGAAACTATCTTGCTATTAATTTTAATATTTAAAACATTTTTTTTTTTTTTCGTTGTCTAATTAAATTTTTAAATATAATTTTTAAGTTGATCTTTTTCGTATTAGCGGTTTTATAATATAATTCCAAACATTTTAATTAAAAAAAGAAAAAAAAAAAAAAAAACCATATACGCTACATTCAAGTAACTACTGATATTATTATGAAAGCTATACTCTTTTCCCATGTGTATAAAATACCAGTAGGATTTTACAAATTATTTTACATCTGTTGTTTTCTCAAACATTTTTATGTTGCTATATTTCAACAAAATACAATTTTTTCAAATATTCATAGTTATATTTTAATAAATAAATAAATGTATTCAATACTGTAAAAGCAGCAAAATGAAGTTTTAATTGTACCTAGGAACTGTATTGTTGACATTACAACACTCTTAAGTTTTGACTTGTTTCTTTTTTCATCAACCAGATACTTAGAGTAACGTCTTAGTTCGAATTAGTTCATTGTGGCCACTGATTTTGTCATAACTTATGATCCTTTTTTTAGTTATGGTTTGCATAATTATTTCTTTTTATGCTTTAATTTTTCAGTAATTGTTTGTTTTCTTGAGTATTTCTTCGGAATTTTAAGGTATTTACCTTAATTATTTTAAGGTGTTACGTATAAAACTCAGCTCTGATAATGGCTGTTCTAATTTTCCTGTGCACCTTTTTACTTCCTTTAAAGTGTAGGAAGAGTATTGTGATTGCAACAAATTTGGGTTTTTAGAACAGAAATATGCGTTTTGACTAGCCCTGAATACATTTTGACTAGTTTCGGTGTTACGTCTGTACGTACCTATCTCGCATATCTTAAAAAAACGATTAGCCATAGAAATGAAATGAAATTTTACATTTAGGATTGTTGTAACAATTCCATGATTTTTAAAAAAATTTTATGAAATTGTGTAATGTTGAGCACTTCCCCTTTTGATTGCAATCGACTGGAGCAAGATTGTCCAAAAAAAGCCCAAAATTAAAAAAAAATTGGATTTTGAAAATTTTATTGATTGTACTAATAAATAAGCTCTCATTGAGAGCTTTTCAACGATATATCGTAATTGGTAATTATTTTCATTCGTTTCAGAGTTATAGCTAAATAAAATTTTAATTAATGAAATATTTGGTCCTAACAAGGGAAGACAAATCGGTTTGAACAGATACATATTATCTTTTTTAATGTTTTATTTATTTTTTTTTTAATTTTAAATATACTGATTTATTAATAATTATTAACCTCTGATTGTAAAAAAAAAATCACTATGAATAATTTAATTAACAATAAAAATTAAAAAAATATGAAAAAAAAATCAGAAATTGTTAGTGAAATGAAATTTGATGTACTTTTCATTCTAGTTCAAAAATTTCTACAGAGGTTAATAACTATTAATAAATCAATATTTAAATTAAATTTTTAAAAAAAGTTAAAAAAAAATATATATTTATGTATATGAAGTCGGATTCTTACCGATGTATCCATGATTACTGATTCTATATGTCTCACATACACCACATAACTACTTGAGCGACGTGAAACAAAATTAATAAATAAACTAATATAAGATGCTGATTCAGACATCACAAAAAATTCTATTATTTGGTGTCCAATACAATATAATTGTGTAACTGTCCACTATATTAAAGAATTGGAGAATCGTATCTCAGTTTCAAATGAAATAAGTTTAAATGTAGTGCAGCTAAAAATGTGTATATGAATATGTAATTTAATAGATGTACAAGGAAGTCGCGTAGGGTCCACATAAGATTTTTTTTATATTTATACGACAAAATAAAACATAGGTGATTGTTAAAAGGAATGTTTATTATGCATATTTTAGTATATAACTTTTGACCTGGATAAGCTATTAGTTCCAATAGGAAATGAGGAAATGGATTCTACTCCCTCTATTGGTCTGAATTACGTAATTTCATTGACCTAAATGTATAAAAAAAGCATCTTGTTATAAATAATGCTCTTAACATGTCAAAGTGATTTTTAAAATAATAGTATCTGGCAATTCAAACAATATAAGTAAGAATATTTTAAAAGACGCAAAAATTTTTTCTTCTTAATCTCAATAAATTTATTGTATATTATTTGATCGTTGGTGATATGCAATTGTTTAAAAAAATTCTCTGATTTTTAGGAACAGGAAACATAGAGTGGAAACATAAAGATTGGAATAAATATAATACTGAATAAAATGGTATGGCCATAAAGGGTAAAATTAAAACCTGCTTTAATTCAAGAAATTTGCTAATTAAAAAAAAAAAATTCTATTAGTACTACTTTATATCAAACTTTGATTGTTGAAACAATTTATAAAGACCTTGTTAAAAAAATGTCTAACTTTTTTTTTATCTTAGGAGAAGTTTCCAAATCTGTTGCAAGAAAAATAAATTATGATAATTTAACTAGTTAAGATATTTGGAAATTATATAAATTATCTAGAAAACAAAATTGAAGAAAACGTTTTTATTGAATACTAGAATTTAAAAAAATGTTGGTCAGATAAGAACCTGCGAAAATTGAATGGTATTGATTTTTTTATGACTTTGTTGGTTATACTTCTTTAATATTCTGATTATTTATCGGAAAATTTTTAATGCGATGAATGAAAAAGGGTAGGGAAAGAATCTTATCAAGTTATTAAGGAAACTGATTGCAGATATAAGGTAATGTTGAATATCAGCATAATTACAGGCTATGTAGATATTTAGTGAAATATAGAAAAAAGCTGAAGATTATCTAGAGGAGAAGTTTTAAAAAATTAGAAGATAGTTTTAGATTTATAATGAATAAAGTTTCTGAATTTAATGCAAACATTTTTTAACTGGAATATATCTTAAAAACTACTCTTTTTCTTTACTTTTAAAAAAATTGCGAAAAATTCTTAAATGACAAAGAAAAATAGGGCCACTTTGAATGTGATAATAAAAATAACAAAAAAAATCAAGGATCATATGGATTACGTATATTATGGATTTCATAATTTTACTTTTTAAAATTCTAAAATGGCGGCCTAAAAAATTTGTTTATTTATTAATAATTTCGGAAATATTAATTTTATCGAATTACGCATATATATCATTTATTTATTTATTATCAATTTAAAATTACGTATACAATTTTATTAAACGTATTTATCCTTGAGCAGGTAGCAAAAGAAACCTTGAGCCTCTACCCGCGAGTTCATATCAATATAACAGGATGATTAATATAAGAACTAAATACAATAGTCAACTAAATAAAAATACATAATTTTTTGTAACAAGATACATAAAAATTGAAATGAAATTAAGTTAAATAAAATAGACTTAAAAAAATACGTAGAACCAGAATGTAAAATTATTTAAATTTACATAGAAATAAAATACAATTAATTCATAATCTAAAAAATGAGAAAAATAATTTCATAATGGAAAAAATATATCCCCATAAAATTACAATAAAATTGTAAATACACAGTAAGTAGGATGCAGAAACTCTCACTTCTTTCGTTACAAAATAA
>JAAAKQ030276089.1:0-10530 GCA_010016005.3 Zanna intricata | reverse complement strand
ACGACTGGCACTGGATAGGGAATCTTGGAGAGCTGCATCAAACCAGTCAAATGACTGAAGACAAAAAAAAATAAAAATCTATGTATTATAAGACGATTGTAAAATTTATCAAGTCAATGTAAATTTTTTTAAAAATAAATTATCTGTTAAGTATGATTTTTAATCTTATCATGTATATAGATAGAAAAAAGAAAATACTAACGCTTAATTGGAAATTTTTTTTTATTTTTTTATTTTTATATAAAATTATCGACCAATACATAATGAAAGTTGTATGCAGATGTTTTAAGAAGGGCTGTTAATGTCCAGCTGTTGATGAATTTATGCATTTCCTTCCAGCTTTACCGGATATCCTGATTCGTAATTCATGACAGTTTCCTTTATGGAAATGAATATAAAGAAGTACATATTATGTTATAATATTGATATTTTCATGTATATGAAATATTAAATATAAATACAATTTTAAATCAATTACAATTACAATTATTTTTTTTTGTGAGATTTTTTTAAAAGTCAATTTTGTTTTGAAAAACCTAACGAGTAAAGAAAAAAAAAAATATTATTTTTACAAAACATATATTTAAAATGTATATTTAAAAAAAGTATAAAAATTCTAAATAAATTTCGTACCGTTGTTTAAATGAAATATGACCGACAGGTGTTAATTTGGTTGGCAAGCATTTGATTGACTTATATGTTGAAAATTAAACAAAAATTTTCCTGTTTTAAAGTTTATTATTATTTTTTTAACCGACTGTACTAAAAAGGAAAATACTGTTTGTTTGCTTCAGTGAATTTCTTTGAATAAATATTTAACAAAAATAAAATCAAACTTATCCATGACAACGTGTTTTAAAAAATTTAATGTGAATAACAAATTACTGCCTTGTTCCTTGTTCGCCTATTAAATTACATATACACTGTTTCTTTGGGAAAAAAGAGAACTTTTTCTCTGTTTTTTTTTTGAAAACAGAGAAAAAGTTCGACCAATTTTTTTTTTTTTTTTTTTTTGAATTTGGGCTAGCCAAAAAATTTATGGGCTATAAATGTTTAGGTTAGCTCGAATTGAATTACGTAACAATTCTTACTTTTTCAAACTTTTCAACGATATTATCATAAGTGGTACTTATTTTCATTGGTTCCAGAGTTATAGCCAAAATAAAATTATAATTAATGAAATATTTGAATCTTACAACGGGAAGGTATTTCGGTTCGAATAAGACTTCATCTCTTTTTTTTATGTTTTTTTATCTTTTTTTTATTTAATTATATTGATTTATTAATAATTATTAATCTCTGATTATAAAAAAAAAATTACAATAAATAATAATTCAGTAATAACAGGAAAAAAAATATATAAAGATATATCAGAAGTTGTTAATGAAATAAAATTTTTAATTTTTTTTCATTTAAAAATAATGTTTATATGTAATTTAATAGGCATACAAGAAAGTCATGAAGTATCCACATTAGAATTTTTAATTACAAATCCCGGGTCTAAAATGCATAAATTTTATTTTTAATTTTATTTTTCTTATTTTAGCCTTAAATAAAGAGGTGTTCAATTTAGAGAAAACTTAATCTAAGCAAATTTGTTAATATTAACAAATACGAATATTTTTAGAAAAAGTTTTGTTAAAATATATTCCCTACTTTAAAATATATATTTGTTTTTTTTTTTGTTCTATTTCTTTTCATTTTCATTATTAATAACTGGGAAAGTCATGTAGTATTTCGCCTGCGCTGTTTTATATATATAAAAACAATTTTTTTATTTTGAAAAAAAATTCTCTATTAAACCTATCTTTTTACAATCCTACCCTTCTACAATCTATTGTTAGCTTTCCATTAAAAAGTATTGTCAAAGCCAACTGGATTAAGGAAATAATTTGTAAATTTTTTTCAGTTGTAGGTCTTTTTTCTTTTTATTTATGAATAAAGAATAGAAAAATACAAAATTATATTCTTTAGAAAAACACACACACATCCCACATGCCTTATTAAATGTGGCCATTCCATATTTTGTTTCCGCCTTATTCTTTCATCAGCATTGTGTCGAGAACTGTAGTTAATATCTGGCGTCTGTATGAATAACGGCTTTTAATATTTTTTAATGTGGTTTCACGATTTTTTTTTTTTCCGAATTCGTTACATTGTGTTGGTGAAAATGAGTAACAATTCGAGACCTTCATCGAATACACGCAATCTTCCTTTGTCAAATAAAAAGTTAAGTGATACCGAGTTATTGCATTATTATAAAAGATACAGTGGCAGTGACGATTGGAATCCTGATTCTGTTCTTGATGGTTCAAATTCAAGTACAAATACTGATAAGACGACCCCATTTATTTCGGGTTCACCGGCAATTTCCCAGCACCGCCAGTTTCTACTGCTTCTGTGGCCCAAACATCAGACAACATAATATGCCAAAACACAGGGATGTTACAAAAATTTTAATTTATAGAACAACAGCAAATTCTGTTGCCTATTCATGGAGGAGGTAAATCGATAGATACTTCTTGTAGTTTTTTATAAATGATGAATTACTACAATAAATTTTTAACTGAACAAATGAAAATATTGTTTTATTAATACCTCCAGTAACGAGTGAATATTCTTGTATTACTCATTGGAAAAAGGTTACACTAGAGGAAATAAATTTTTTTAGGTCTGTTACTTCATACTGACACAATTTCTTAGACTTGTCTCAACGACTACTGGAAAACAGACCAATTATTTGATATTGCAGAATTTAGAAAACACTTGTCAAGAAATTGATTTCTTCGTATTTTACGATCTCTATATTTTATAACATGAAAAAGTTCTCCTTTCCTGATCTTTTCTTGTAGTAAAGGGTCTTCACCTCGTGAAAACTTCTTAGGTTTTTGTATACTTAGTTTGAATATAATATAAAATATTTTGTCATATTTATAAAGTTCTGAAATTTTTGTAATTGTTTCCTAATATAAATAAATTTTTGCCATTTAGCACTAAAAAATCATTTCATTTGGTAATTCAAAAAATAATTTAATATTATGTTAATTTTGCATCTAAATAATTTTCGAGATTCAAGGAAATATTTTTTTAATGTATTACAATATTATGAACATTAATCAAATTAACTTTATACGTTACATACATATCTTTACGGACAATGAAACTATGCTTATCTAGTTTTACAGAGGATACAAACGTAGTTTGGCTTAATATTAAACAATTTTACTTAGTGGTTGGCCGTAAATCTACATTTAAGTTGAATAAAAAAACTTAAAGATATATTGTCAAATCCCTCTGAATACAGAATAAATTTTAATGAACAAGAACCTTATAAATATACGTCATCAAATGATTCCAACTAAAATTTCTTTTAACGGTTATGAACAGATCCTTGTACATCTTACACAGAATTATCTGCATAGACACTAACAAATACCCAGTATTAAATCAATAAATTAATCCTAATTGCAGAAAAAATAGACTATAATTACTCGAAATTCGTTTGGGGATCAACTTGCTTGACAATTTAAACATAATCTCGTAAATCGTTATCTAAGTGAATTATTGTAAAGACTCTAAATAAATAACAAAAATAAGAAACATAGTACAGTCTGGTTAAAAATAAGTTTAAATTTCCGAATTAATAATGTTATTAGTAAGTCAGTAGTATCGATAAAAATTTAATATAATTTTTTTTGTTGAAATGTTGTAAAGTTATAATTTTATTACGAAATTATTATTTAATTATACTTTTAAAAAAATTTATAATTACTTACTTTGATATTAGAAGAAGAAGAAGAAGGACGAAGTTCCATTACACATAGTTATAAACAGTTAAATGCACAAACAAAAAGTAATTACTTTTAATTTTAACTCTGAATAATAATTATAATTAAAGTAATTCTAAATTTGTTCAATTGTAATTAATTAATTATTTATTTTATTACACTATCACTGGTTGTTATTATTATTGTGATAATACTTGATATTTATATTTTTATTACAATTCACTTTATAGATAAATTTAAAAAAAAAACTATCTCGTAAATATTTTAATTATGAAGTAACTTTATGCGATCATTACCGGTGGAGTGTTTAACACTGACTGGCTATGGCGGAGTTACGTTTCACTGCTTGGATAACCTTCTATTTCAGTACGATATCTATTGTTTACCGCGTACGCTGTTCATTATATTATGTACCATGATATTATTAAGAGTGTATGTGTGTATACATGTTTACGCGTGGTTTGTATTCACTTTTACATATTATTATGTTACTACTGCTGTTTTTTCTTTTTTTTTTCTTTTCTTTTTTTTTAGTATAATTATGCATGATTAGACATTATATTGGTCACAAGTTGTTTTTAATAATCTTTATTATAGTATTAGGGTACTATACACTGAGAAGAACCGTTTGTTAGTTTTATTTAATACTAACAGAAACACCCAGCCCGAACCGAATGGTGGTCTTAATACTATTACTAACAGAAGCGGTAGATATTGTCAAATCTGAATTCCCTCCCCCCCCCCCGAGGGAGAAGACAACCCGTTTATGGTATCCCGGTAGCCACACCACCTTCTCCGTTCATAACAATGTTTATCGGAGGTCGTCTTTTTGCCCTCGATCTGATCACATTCCACAGCCATCAGTCGGCCGCGGTGAGATAGATATTTTCACAAAAAATATTTATAAGTATCGTTGGACAGTTATAGTTGGATAAACAATCTTTTGTTACTATAATTATTATACTCGTCAGAAAAAGAATAAATATTAAATTGAAAAAAAAAGAAGGTTTGAATATTCCAGTCTTTCAATTGGGGGGATGAGTGGATCCTTCGAAAGGCAACAAGGAAAGAGCATCTTATCCTGTATGATTTTTAATTTTTAAAAGGTTAATCTATTTAAAATAAAACCAATCAGGATATAACAGTATTTCTCAATTTTTAATAGTGGTGGAGTGAGGCTTGGTCTTCTTAGACATCTATATATATATATCTTTTATGGCAACATATTTAAGAAAATAATGGTTCAAGTATTGCAATATTAAAGTAGCTAGGCATCTCTTGAACGCCATTTTGTTTCTCATTATTATATGTATATTATGTTTATATTTTGGGGTTCCATTAGAATAATTGGTTAATAATCATACAGTTATTTTTTTTTTTTTTTTAATAATAAAAACTCGTATCATAATAAATCAGTAAGGACGTAAATAAATTAATATAGAGAAATTTATTATATTTTATCGCTTAAATTTTTCTAAAAATTATTGGTTCAAGTTGGAATGTTGACGTTTCTTTATCGGCGGTATTAAGTTAAATATTTATTTTTTATTTTTATTATAATGCGTTTTTAACGTGTTTTCACAATTTTTTGTGTATGAATTTATTTTTGGAAAAATTTTATAAGAATGCGTTTATACTTTTTCAAAAGGAAACAAAATAAAATAACGAATAGTAGATATTATTGGGCAATTTTTTTTTATTTCTTAACTGGATTGTCAGTTTTTTGAAAAATATTAAATAATACCTGGAAAAATTGTTGGTCCAAAAACTGTAAAATTTTGTGAGATCAATAAGAAAATATCATTTTAACTGAGAAATTGAAAAAGGGTTTTCTTTTTAAATTTCTGCCGGTGTTAATTTTGATGTAGGTTAAAAAGTATTGAGGAAAGTAATAGTTTCCTTTAATTTTTCTTTTAACTGAATAATGAAGTTCTCATGATATGCATAAAAGGTTCCAAAAAAAAAAAATATGACTAGGAAGAAAAGATAGAATTACTTAATAATAAGAATTTTTTTAGAATTAACTTTCAGGTAAGTCGGAAATAACGCAAAATAGTAAAGAAAAATATTAAAACGACTAGATTAACTGTTTATAGCTTAAAATATTAGAACTGATAGTAAACTAAAAATTCTGCAATGAAAATGCTTCTGTTTGGGTTAAATATGTGACCTATCTAACGGAAAAACTTCAGATTCAAAATTCCTTTACATATATGGAAATCTATCAACAAAACTCCCATCTGAATACGGAGCAGATGCTATTATTTAAATATATATATGTATATGGGGAAAATTAGTCATCCCAATCTCTGATTGTTGTTTTCCTAATAAAGTATCTCCTACTTAAATGAAGAAATATAACTAAAGGCACGTTATGGTAATCTGATTGACTTCTTCAATGTTACTTCAACTAACCTTGAATGGTTAGCAGAACTAATTATTAAGTTATGACGTGTGTGGTTAATGCATTAATATGTTTGTTTGTCACTTGAAATGTAATTAGTTACAATTTATGTTAAATTGTTACTTATTATCGTTTGTTAATCGTACTATTTATTGTTACTTGTTATCATTTGTAAATAAATCATTAATCATAAAATTCAAGGGTGAAAATAACAACAAAAGATTTTTGAACAGGAATGGGGCGGCGCTATCCTTTATGTATGAATAAATAAGTTGCCTAGTTTCATTAAAACCGGATAAGTATTTTATTAACGATGCTTGAAAAGATAAAATTTCAATTTTATATTCAGCCTATATATTTTTTTAATTATCTTAAAGATTATTTTTTACAACTAAACTTTGTTGTATTACTTAGTGTTTATATATTAATTGGTTATAAGCATAATTTTATAACGAAGGGTAGTGTTTTATAAGAAATTGGCACAGTGCTACTTTAAACGTTATGTCAAGAGTTTGTTTAGAAAGATAAGTTCTAAACTTTGTGAAGTTTGTGACATGAGTTTTGTGGTATTACCTTGTCACATCACTGACGTTATTATGCTTTTAATTTTGAAATTATTTAAAGAGGTTTTATGACAGAATACAGTGCTTAAATGAATAGAAAAATAAAACATTTGAGGACAAGAAACGATAAGACAATGAATTGTTGACAAGGAAAAAGGAAGAATTGAATTAATAAAAGGACAGATACACCCACTGTATCAATAAAACTTTGAAAAAATAAAAAATATAAGTAGAAAGCGAAATATCAATGAATGACATTTGGAATATGTCAGAGAAGATTAAATCGAAGAAAAAAAAAGAAAAATGAAGATGTACAAGTAATGAGGAGATTGAATAAAAACTGAGGAAGAATTTAAAATAGGAAACCTGATTGCCTGGAGCAAGTCATGAAAGAAGGATTGGTTAATGTTAATATGGCCTTCAGGGAATGTACTGAAACATTATCATAAACCAGTTGTTTAAAACGTATCATTTCTTTAAAATCAATCTGTCGAATATGATTGGATACAACAAAATTTAGGAACCAATCAGATTAATTTAACGACCAATCAACCAATCGATAATAGTGCACATTATCATAAACCAGTTGTCTAAAACGTATCATTTCTTTAAAATCAATCTGTCGAATATGATTGGATACAACAAAATTTAGGAACCAATCAGATTAATTTAACGACCAATCAACCAATCGATAATAGTGCCGAATGTTCGATTTAAAGTTTTTTTTTTTTATTCCGTTTATACGACAAAAATTATCTTTACAGGAAAAATCATAGATGCCATGAATTTAAAAACACTTATATTTAATAAATTTATCATGCATGCCATAGAATCCCTTGATTACTTAAAACAGATCTTTATATCTTAAACTATTATCAAGTAGTATTAAAATTTAATCAAAAAATTATTAAATATGATTGATTATATAAAATTGAGTGAACCAATCAGATTTTAAGATAATATTCAACTATTAATCCATAATAGCTAACAGGTGAGTATTAATCAAGGTAGTTTATACCTGGAATAAGATTTTCCACGATTGTTTTCCATTCTGTCATAAAATTTTCATTATAACAGTATCTTAGAAAAGATAATCATAGAATACAACAAATTAATTTCTAAACTTTTTATTGTTCTTACATGATAACTGAATAAAATTAATCTACGATGTATACAAAATTATGTATACATGCGCCCACGTAGATGATCTCTGAATCGTAAAATAGTTTAAAAAAATAAATTGTAAAAATGTTAACTGATTTCCAATTATTTTAATATTAAATTAAAATTACTGGAGATAATAATGTTAATATAAAACTAGGTAGGTACGTTTATTTTCATATGATAAATTTTTTCAGTTTTTCTTTAATCATAATTTAACAAGATTTTAAACCGAAATATTTATTACAAAATTGGTGTTACACGTTGTTATTTCAATTATTCTTGAAACAAAACAAACCAGAAAACAAAGCGCATAACATCTGGGTATTATCTACTATACAAATACTGATACTAACTTCTTTTCAACTGTATACTAATAATATTTCTTCATTTTAATCATTAAATTGTTAATTTAATCGCTTAATGGTTTTTATTTTATTTTATGTTTTAAGTACTCCCTTTAAGTGTAATTATTTATTACTAATAAACTAAATATCTTTAAAAAAAAAAAAAAAAACTAGTTAATATTTAATGACAACAATTATTCATTTAAACTATTTTTTCCTTGTATTTTTTAGCTAATAGCTTTACATTTTTTTTTTATTATTTTTCTTTTTTCACTTATTTTTACTTCTTTTCAAAAAATAATTAAAGTTTGCTTGTTTTTCCTGATAATGGAGTATATTTTAAAATTAAAATTTGAATTATTGTTTTATTTACAGACAGTACTTTACAGCTTTTGTGTGTTTTTCTTTTTCGACGTAGGGTAAATAATTGTACCTTAATTAGGTATATTTTTAAGTGTTTCTTTTGTTATGGAAATATATTTATAAGTTTTTTCTTTCATTGTTTTCCTTTTATATTTTTTTAATCATACATATGATTAAATACATATAAACATGAATATATATATATATATAAAGGCTTTTTTTATTTTTTTTAATATAGGTTAAAAATTTATGTATTATTATTTAGTTTCTTCCCAGTTATGTGTAGGAAGTATACCTTTTTTCATAATATTGAATTGCCTAGATCTTTATAAAATGGTGGTACTCCAACTTACAAAAAAAGCATGATAAAATATAAGAATAATTAATATTGTTAAATTAAGTATACGTAATCCTTAATTTTGTGTTATTTTTAACAGCATCCAATAATATTCAAAGAATTTTGAGGTAAAGATAATTTAATTATACAATTGGTTAAAAGGATTATAATGAAGATTACGTTTTACAAAAAAGAAATGAAATTATTGAGAATAGTTTGATATATGAACATCAAGAATTAAATTTCTACGGAAGAGATAAAAAAATAGTTTATTTACAGGAAAGAAATAAAATTGCTTTGTAAATATTGACTAAAAATGAAATAGAATGGAATGATATAATACAAAATGAAGATGTGTGAATTACGAAAAAATATGAAATGTTTATTGGAAAGATATCTGTTGAAACTAATAAGGGAAGAAAAGCAATCCAAATTGGATATATATTGAGGAAGAACTGTTTACAAAAAAAAGTATGATTGAAGGAATGCTAAAAAGTAAACGGAGAAAGAAAAAGGATGAGGATTGACATGTCTATATTATATACGGATATGTTATTAAATGAAGAAGGTGTATAGTGTAGAGAAAGTTGGGAGAATCAGTTATTCAAAGAAGAAGGATTGGCATATATCTTCACGCGATATCTTCTAGACAATGCCTTTCTATGAAGTGATCCACGAATGACGTAAACCTCACCTGTAAATAAATATATTTCAGAATAGTGATTTCGGAAAATATCTAACAGTTTGAATAAACTCTCAGAAAAAAACGAATTGTTTCAAAAATAAAATGGAATATAACAAAATAAAGAGGTGTGAATTGCGAAAAAATATGAAATGTTTATTGGAAAGATATCTGTTGAAACTAATAAGGGAAGAAAAGCTATCCAGATTGGATATATATTGAGGAAGAACTGTTTACAAAAAAAGTATGATTGAAGGAAAGCTAAAAAGTAAACAGAGAAAGAAAAAGGATGAGGATTGACATGTCTATAGTTTGTCGCAGTTGAGTTTGAGTAAACTCAACTGTTTAAACTGTTTTTTTCCGCTCAATACTAATACTGCATAGCAAAGACATTGACTCACCTAACAGAATCGTCAGCTCACTCTAATGAACGTTAAGTTAACAAAAACAGGTGATGTGAATAAACCGTTTGCTGTTTGTTGAGAATAGGTAATTTTACGGAGCGAGCTGTGGTTTTATGAACTTAATATGTTTTTAGCTAACTCTCTCTCTCTCTCTTTTTCTGTTTGGCCACCGGAACTACCGTATGGTATTACTGTTGAGGATGGTATGTATAAATATATATGAAATGTAGTCTTGTTCAATTTCTAGTCGACCATTCCTGAGATGTGTGGTTAATTGAAACCCAACCAACAATGAACACCCGGTATCCACGATCTAGTACTCAAATCAATATATATATATATATATATATATATAACTGCCTCTAGTAGGGTTTGAAACTTAGAAATCTCGAATTCGAAATCAGCTTTTTTTTTTTTACCTCCGGAACCACCGTTAGGTTATATCTTCAGAGGATGAGATGAATGAATTGTAGCGTGTGTG
>JAAAKQ030276078.1:0-10530 GCA_010016005.3 Zanna intricata | reverse complement strand
CACAACCACCCGGGAGCAGCAGAGCCACACAACCGCAGGAGAAACAAGCACAAGGAACGACCACAACAGAAGGAAAAAAAAAAAAAAAAAAAAAAAAAAAAAAAAAAAAAAAAAAAAAAAAAAAAAAAGGCTGAATAATATACCAGTTTTATTTAACATGATAATTAAATTCAAATAAATATTTTTTAATTTCTAAATTAGATTTTACTGATCATTCAAGAACCATACAATAAGGTAAACAAACGCCTTCCTTACAAACTGAGGATTTCACAACAATTGGAACATCCAAGGAGAAATCTTGATGAGAAAAAATTTTAACTAATTATTATAATTTTAACCATTTGTGCCTCTTAATTAAACTATTACAATAATTTCTCGAAAATGGTACCGCTGATATGTTAATTAATTAATTAAATAATATTAACAATTAAAAATCCACCTTACCAGCAAGTTGAAATAAAACTCAAGATCTTTTGTCTTAATTGAAAACCGTCAACACGAATTAAAAAACATTATATTGAAGTCAAAATCATAAAGTTAAAATAAATTAAAATTTAAAGCCATTTATCAGTGTCCAGCCCTAACAGTGTACTAAAGGAATATTTATTGTTCGGGTTGATTAAAACCTAACAGTATACTGATAATGTTGGAGTCATGACTGGCTTTAAACTTTAACTTTATGATTTTGACTTCAATATAATGTTTTTCAATTCCTGTTGATGACTTTCAATTAAGCAGAGAGCAACTTGGGTTTTATTTCAACTTGCTGGTAAGATGGATTTTTAATTATTAATATTATTTAATTATAAATAGATAATTGAACTAAATTGTACTGAAAACAATTTTTACTTGGCTGAGGAAACTGCAACCTGGTGATGTTTTTTTAGCGTAGATTTATAAATCTTTATGAAAATTTATATGCTTTTTTAGATTTTTTTTTTTATAAGTGTAGACAGAACCTTGAGATCGATGATCTGTGTTAAAGGTATTAAAGAAAAAAATAGGTACCTGTACACTTGACTGAGCGGCATTTCTTTTTTTTTGAAGTGAAATAGATAAAAGTCATTCTCAACATTTATAAAACTTTACAGATTTAAGTGTTTTATTAATATATTTCCCTACGAAGATGCAAATCTTAGAAAATATCGTTAATGAAGGAAACAACAGCACTATCGTGCCGATACTGTTTGGATAATGCTGAGTAAAGTTACTTAATAAGCTAAAAATGAATTTTTTAAAAATCATCAATAAATAATAGATCTTCAAAAGCAAAACTTTAGATAATAAAACACTAATGAAACATAAATAAAAATAGTTTTAATGATGTTTGAATTTTTAAATCACGAAAGAAATGTAAATAATATAAGTTTTCGTTCAATTTGTAGCAGAAATTTTATTGGTATGTATGTTGTATTGTAAGAAAGTTATGTTTTTGTAAGGAATGTAATAAAAATTCGCAGAAAATATGATCTTTTACAGTCAGAAAGTTTAAAATCACCAGCACATATGCCGGTTTAAATTTTTTTTCTGAATATGTAACTAATACAACTTTTTACAGTAAAATACATTCAAAATGAAAAATTTTTCTTGAAAATTCCTTTAGGCTGAAAATATAAGACAGTTTACTTTTTCCATAAAAATCAATTATTTCTAGAGAGAATTCCTGCAAAAAATTTTTTTGACATTACTAAGAGGTTAAAAGTTTTAAAATTACGATGAAGAGTAAGAAAAAGAGAAAAATCTTTTTTAAAAAAAGATTAACATTTTTTTAAAAAAAGAGGAACTAGCATAATTTAAGTGATCGCGAAATTATATTTTACATTTTTTATAATAATTTTATTTTTTTTAAATGTATTGGGTTCGTATTTTCATATGATTTTAATGTTGTTTTTTCTACCGATTTTATGATTACTGGTGTATTTATTTTTTTATTAAAGTCAATTTGAAATAAATTAGGTGACAAAAAATGAGTTTAAGGACGAAAGTCCATCGAAATGTTAGTTATAACTGTTTAAGTCTAACTTCGCTTAGCTTTGTCTAGGCTTTAATTTTTTAATCTGATATACTAAATAATCATCACATTAGCCAAGATTTCAGTTTTGGCTAAATTTTAGTAATTTTCCTGGATGAATGTCGTTTTGAGCTATTTTCTCAATCCTAAGTCAGAATTTGGAAGTCAAAATCATAAGCCATATTATTACTAGGGAAGATACCTTTAATTATTGGATATGACAGTTTAAAAAAAAAAAAAATTTTTGATTAATTAATTAATTATAATTATTCTGATTAAATAAAAAATATTGATGTTAAAAAAAGGAATTGTTAATGGATGGCTTTAAAATTTTTTCTAATATTTTATTTAATATTTAATTCAACACAATCTTCTTTATGTTATGTTTAAAATATATATTGTTTACTCCTTTTGAATATATTGTTTTGTTAACTACAAAGTATAGACTACTATTAAGAGAAGCAAACTGCATATGAATGTATTTGTGCAAGGATTTGTTCATGTTTAAATTATTTTATCAAAACTAAATTTTGGAAAGGAAAACAAAAGAACGTTTCGTAAAAGACAGCAGTCATGGAATTGCACTTGAATGACGGCATTTGAATATGTATTGCAGAATATCACAATGACTTTCATAAAATACGGTCACGAATTTAGTTTCCCTTTTTTAATTTTTTTTTTTATAAGAACACGCTATACATAAATTTAAGAAAAATAGATCCTAGGAAAATCACTTTCCTGTAGGTTGTTAGAGATATCTTTGTAACACTTAAACTAGAGTTTTTACACTGAGGAAAAAAATAACTTTACATTTTAATTTCCTGGTAGATTACATGTTGTTTCTGTTGCACATACTAATCATACAAAAACTCTTTTGCATACCAGTTTTAAGAGTATAATGGGTAATTGCATCATTTCTTATACTATACTCGTACATTTACGTGATGCAACTATGATTTTTTTTTTTTTTTGTTTCACCTCCGGAATCACCGTTAGGTTATATCGTCAGAGGATGAGATGAACGAATTGTAACGTGTGTGAAAAATGCCATGCCTGACCGGGATTCGAACCCGGGACCTCCGGATGAAAGCCAAGACGCTACCACTCGGCTACGGAGGCCGGCGCAACTATGATGATGTACTATGTGTTATCCTAATACATTTACTACGATTTCTTCTATCATTGTTTGGAAAATTTATCATTTAACACTGACTAATTTGATGTACGTACTCACCCCTTTTAATATACGATGATCTTTAATTTTCAAGATATCCATTATACACTAACTCTTAAAAATTACTTTATTGGTCGCAAAAAAATTTATATTCTATTACTTTTATGTTCTAAATTTAATTCCATTACTAAAATAAATCGTTCTTTAAGCAGTATTACATGACCTATAAACCAATTTCTCTTAGAAAGAACTTTTTCTCTGATTCTGACATTTAATATAGTGTTTGGTTACCTAACCGAAAAATATAGATATCCATCCTACATTGACCTTAAGAGATTGAATATTTATTACCGAAAATATCTGCGCTTATTCTAAATACATTTTTTATTTGTGTTTATTTATGTTGATTAATACTGTTATCAGTTATAAATAAAAGTAACTTTTGTTGCCTACAAATAAACACTGAGTATCTAGAATAGTAAAGTATATTAGTATAGTCAATTTTTTTTTTTTTATAAATAATTTTCTTATCAAATTTATTAACCAGTTTAATTCTCTTTAACTCTTTCCACAGTCGGTTAAAAAACCTTTTTTTAAATATTTTTTTTTGTCTTTATATTTGCCATCAATACAGTAATTTTAGGAGAAAAATACAGTTTAAAAATCATTTTTTTTTTCAATTATTAATTACGAATTTTAATGTTTGTTTTATTTGACATGTTTGTATAAAGAATTCCTTTTAGTAAAATGACCTTTTCTAAGTACCTTATTGTTTGTTAATTGTTTTTCCAGGATAAGTAAGTTTAATTAAAATTTTTTTCTAGTGGTAAATAAATATAATTTTTTATAGAGAAATAGATATCTTATGGAAATTAGAAGAAATTTAGATTATATACTTTGTAAGTCAACTAATAAAAATCAATAAATGAAACAACACAAAAAAATAAATTAAAATACCCTAAGGCGTTTTAATTTATAATATTATGTAAATTTAAGTTTGAGTCTTTAACCGTAATATGCAATTGTTCGTTATGTAATAGTATTTTTCATTTAATGGATATTCAAGTGAGATTGGACTGAACGGAGAACCAATTCTAGAAACTCCCTTTTGGTAAAATGCCAACGGGTTGTAACCAGTAAATTTCTCTCACTTAATAGTATAATTAATTCAACAACTATCTTACTTGCTGTAATATAGTATTTTAAGTTTATATACTTCTACATATAACCTCAGGTAAACCCCTGATATTCATACATAAATTGAAATTTTAAGCAAAATAACCTATTCTTATAATTTAGATATTACAACTAGATCTAAGGTGATTCTCGTAACTTCACTTTTCATTAAATTCTATCCATTAATTTTGTATTAACCACTTTTATTATAATTATTATTGCGTAGCTTCTTCTTTATTTAAATTATACAGTAATGTAAACATAATTACAATTCGAAAATAGTGAATTCGTTATTTGTCTTTAATATTCTCTTTACACACTAAACTGTTTTAGTCTATTCAGAAATCTTAAATTATTTTGTAAAATACAGTTTTGTTTTCCAACAAATGCAGTCGCTACTACTTAAGTTACTGTTTATTTATTTTACATTGTTTAGAATTCTGTACATCTACTGTTTAGATTCAAAATAAAATTAAATATGTAATATTTTTATCAAAATACTTTTAGTCATATGCACTTTTTTAACTACTTCATAACTTTGAAATCACTAATTTTGGAGAACTCCAGAATTTTTTCACTCTTCGTCTAAATTTAATATATTAGTTAAATAACTCAGATTATAGTATATTAATTAAGCCTGATATTAATATTATTTTAAACCATAAAAATGAAAAATTACTTTTAATGAAACAAATTTAAATTGTTATACATATTAATAATAAATCGAACTCAAGGTTGAAAATATTGATGAAGGCTGTAAAAAATAGTAAAATGTAAAAAATTTAAGCTTGATATTAAGGTAAATACGTTTTTAAAAGATAAGTATTTCTGTTTACAGAAATCATTGTACAGCTTTCCTTTTCCTTCCTGAACTCAAGTAATTTTTAGAATATCTTCCAATTTATGGGATTCCAATCAGTGTAGGATAGTTTTGATTTCAAAAGGAACTTTCGATAGATTTGAATGAAATTTATCATTATCCTTCTAGAGTTTTTTCCTAAGTTAACAAAAATCTTTTGTTTTTCTTTTTTTGCAACATCAAATAAAATTTTGCACTCCGTATTTCAGGAATAGTTAGAAAGTCGAAATTCATAATGTATGGTTTATGTAAATTATTTAATTAATTATTCTGCCAACAATAAAAAAAAATCTCCTGACAGTTTTAAAGAAAGGCTTTCCTTTTACAAATTTCTGATTTTTAGAATTTGCATTTACACCATAGACTTAATTAAAAATTGACTAAGTAATCATGAATTAGAAATGGAGAATGAATAAAGGATAAGAAAAGAGAGATGATAAATGAAAGAACATTATTTCTTTTTGTTTTCTTACTTTTGATTTGTTTTCCATAAATGTTATTTACTAATAGTATTTCTTCAGCTAATAAATCGATTCGTTCCTTTACATGATTCATTACATTATGATTTATGTAAAGCGATCTGAGTATAAACAAAACTATTAAAATTAGTATTAGCCTAGCGACACAAATAAGTAAAACATAACACTTTGGTTAAAAAAAGAATGTGTCACTGGTAGTACTAAATATAAATTCAGTGTTGTGAGTCTTTGACAACATAATACGCAAGCGTATTTTATTCTCAAATAAGAGTAAGCTGGAAGATCACTTTTTCTCAGTTTTCTTAATATACTTGGCGTGACATTTTTACGGAAAATAGCCATTCTCATAAACGTTTTAGATTGCTTATAACTGTTATTTGATACACTCTAATTCATCATAAACAAAGGTATTTGTAAAATTTATTTCATTCTAAACTACAAGAACGTTACCTAATTACAATATGAGTTATAAAAATAAGTTACACAAGGAAATTTTGTTTCAGAAATTTGTGTACCTTAGAAAAAAGTAAAGAAAATAAAAATTTTATTTCAAAAATTTATAAAAAATCAATAATGCAACTGATATTTTTTTTTATTTACTTTTTATATATAAATTACGATACAGATTTTATACTTATAAAATATCCATGTTTAGTTTTCTAAGAACCGACAGATTTGAATTCATTTACTATTAAAGGGGTTGATTAAACTTACTAAGGACGGGAAATCTGGTGACACCTTCGTTAGTCAGGAAATTGAACGAACATAAATTAAGCAGATTTCCACTTATCCCACACATGAATAATACATGGAGCATTCAAGGTAAAACAATTAATGCTCGTTGAGTAAATTTCAACGAATGACGACTGACAATCAAGAACAAAAACACGTAGCATGTTAAAGTTGTTGATTTAACAAATATAAATCTTAAAATCGTAATCAAAATGAAAGAAATATGTATGATCGTTTTATTTGTAGATAAAAAAATATTCTAGCAATTTTTTTGAAAGAATGTAATAATTTAATATCCTAATAATAGTTGTTAACCACGTATCAGAAATAGAAATGAAATGTATACGTGAAAACTGCAAAAATATTCTCAGTTTCAGAAAAAAATTACTTGGTACAATACTCGATTGTATTACAATAATATAGCAGTTAATATGCCGAAGACGTGTGGACTTGCATTCCACATGTTACGTAACCAGCAACTTCTGCTAGTACCAACCTTTAAGTAAAACCGTAAGAGGTAAAATACAATGAACATTTTCCTGCTTTTCATTCCCATAGAGAAGTTTTTTTATGTCTGATAAAATTTAAATGTTACTTCCAGTTCAAAAATTGCTACGACAAAAAAATATAACTCCATAACAAGGACTAAAACGTGGAATACCATAAAACAATTCTATTAATTTAATTTTATCTATAATCAAAAGGTTGAAAATATTATTTCTGAGTTCTTTTTTTGATTTCTAAAATTTGCTAAGATTTGTAAAATTAACATGTGTGTTTTATTTATTGAATTTAATTAACAGTTTTCTTTACCAATTACTGATTTTTAAACGTACATAAGGTAATAAGAAATAATTCCAAAAATGCTAGATACAGAATAAAATAGAAGCAGGTTTTAAAGAAGACTGGAAGAAACGAATTTAGTCTACTTATAAACAATAAAAGAAGAACAACTACACTTCCACTACAGAAATTTAAGAACGTGGCTATTTAAATTGTAATTCTCATTAGTTCTAAGATATTGTCTCAATAAGTAAATAACTAAAAAAGTCGGGTATATCTTTAGCAATTTGTAAAAGTTAAAGTGAAGTAAATGAATTTATTCAGCCCGTGTGTTTATTTCCAATCTCTGTTTCTTTGAAGACAGTTTGCAAAAAAAAAAAGAAAAAAGACGTCTTCAGTCCAATATCTTTTTAAGTCTTTTACCTGAAATGAAACCCTCCAATATAGGAAAATGAATTATGTTTCTTTAGATTCCTTGTATTTTACTGTAGATTAAAAAGGTATAATAAAGTTATAATTTTTTTTTAAATTACTTTCAAACATAAACTAATTTTACGATTTATCGTAAAAACGATTAGTAACGCTGTATTTGTTATTTTAATTTGTCTACTTAGACGAACCACTAAGAAATTTATTACTTCTATATTTATAGGCTGTACATGTTTATTCATCAGACACTTTAACTCCAAAGAAAATGTGTATTTGATTAGAACAAAGTAAATCTTCTGAGTAGAGGATGAATTAAATCTTGGATAACTACGGAATTATACTGCGTTTGAATCAAATATTTTATTAATACATTTACATAAATAATAAATCTTTGCAGAATTAGGGAATATGTCAACGATGTGTCACAAATAAAAATTTTCATCTATATACAACAATAAATACAGTAAGAACAGCAAAATCTTACATTCTGAGGTGTCAGGAAAGATTTCTTTTTCCACTAAAAAATAAAAATTATTAATTATACTACAGAGTTGGTAAAAGTAATAATGACTCTTTCTCCATCCGTTGAGATGGAGAAAGATGGAAAAACTTATTTTCACTGGTTCTAGAGTTACAGCAAAAAGAAATTTTACTAGCGTTGAATAAAATGAACGCCATATGTAGGCGGTGTAACGGGATTATAAACTGGATTATAATCGGTTTTTACTTTCTTGTACGAAGTATAGGAAATATTGCGATAGCGGAAAATTTCAGATTTCAACGGAAATATCCATTTTGACCATCCCTTAATCCAATTCGACTAGTTTCTTCTAACGTAAGTACGTACGAATCTCGCATAACTCAAAAACGATTAGCCGTAGAATGTTGAAATTTGAATTTAGAAGTGTTATAATACGTAATTGTGCACCTCCCATTTTGATTGAAATCGACTGAACTAAAAGTGTCCAAAAAAGACCAAAATCCATATTTTACTTTTTCTTAACTACTGTAATAAGCCCACATTGAAAGCTTTTCAACCATATATCATAAGTGGTAGTTATTTTCACTGGTTCTAGAGTTACAGCAAAAAGAAATTTTAATTAATGAAATGATTGGATCATACAAAGGAAAGCACATCGGTTCGATTAAGATTTAGTATCCTTTTTTTAACTTTTTTTTTTAAATTTAAATATATTAATAGTTATTAACCTCTGATTGTCGAAAAGATTTTACGGTAAAAAATAATTCAATAATAACAATAAAATGTGTATATATATATATGAAAAAAATATCAGAAGTTATTAATGAAATAAAATTTTATGTACTTTTAATTTGAAAAGTGTGTATATGTAATTTACTACGCGTAGAAGGAAGTTAATTGTGGTGTTCAAATCAGATTTTTCCAACTGCCAATCTGCCAGTCAGATATCAGTCTTGAAATAACTCTCTTAGAGCATAGTCAAAATATTTGTATCTTGATTACAAAATATATAGATGTATTCTTGATTAATTGCATGAATTTCAGAAAAATTTGTATTATACTTTGTTATTACATGAAAATAGTTTTTTTTTTCGCAGGTAAAAAAAGAATCTTTGTGCTGGTCAATTTTTTTTTTAGAATATTATTTTTATTTTATACCTATTTTTATAAAGGGAGGTAGTAATTTGTTTTAGTTTATTTTTAATTTTTTTTTTTTTAATTCTCATACATATATAAATAAATAAAATATATTGGCAAACATAAATGGAACGAATTAATAAGCTTGTTAAAAATTTATTTCAGAAATTGGTAGTTATCTGAATAATTGAACAACAGAGTAGATACAATTCCCTTAATGGAACAAATTAACCTGATGAGGTTAGTTAGTTGTTTCGAGGGAATTAGAAATAAACAGAACTGTTACTGTTTATGCAGTCAAATTTATATCAGTTTCAATAAACACCGGCATTTTTTTTTTTTTTTTGTTCAAATTATTCCCGTTATTCTCGATTTTATTTTTTTACCTATTCTGATCTTCAAAGTTAAAGAAATTACATCATAAATTAAACTAAAAAACAAAATCAGTTTTGGACAATACATGACTTCATTGTACGCCTAATAAATTACATACATATTTTTTCTAAATGAAAAGCACATAAATTTTTATTTTAATAATAATTTCTGATATTTTTCATATTTTTATTTTTTTATTATTATTATTGAATTATTATTCATCGTAAAACTTTTTTAACAATCAGAACTTAATAATAATTATTAGTAAGTCAGTATATTTAAATTTAAAATAAAACGTTTAAAAATGGAGACGAAGTCTGATTCGAACAGATGTGCCAAATATTTCATTAACTAAAATTTTATTTGGCTATAACTAAAACTAATGAAATTAAGTACCATTTATGATATATCGTTGAAAAGCTCTCAATGAGAACTTTTACTGCGTTAAGAAAAAGTCCAAAATCAATTTTTTTTTTATTTTGGCTTTTTTTGGACGCTTTTGGTTCAGTTGATTGCAATCAAAATGGAGGTGCACAACTAGATATTACAACAGTCCTATATCCAAAATTACAAAATTCTACGGCTAATCGTTTTTTGAGTTATGCGAGATACGTACGTACAGATTTCATGCCGAAACTAGTAAAAATGGATTCAGGGATGATCGAAAAAGAATATTTCCGTTGAAATCTGAAAACCAAAATTTTTCGGTTACAATATTTCCTTTTACTTCGTACAAGGAAGTAAAAATTGTAAAATTCTTCAGTTTATTTATCTTGATTAATCTAACTACTTATAAATAATTCATTTTCATTTTATATATTAAAAAAAAAAAAACTATATATATAAAAAAAAACTTACTCCCTCTACGAATCATGAGATCTTGCCGATGGTGGG
>JAAAKQ030276077.1:0-22263 GCA_010016005.3 Zanna intricata | reverse complement strand
AAAAGTCTAAATAGTGAACAAGTATAATAGTAAAAGTCTAAATAGTGAACAAGTATAATAGTAAAAGTCTAAATAGTAAACATTAATCTAAATAGGAACAGTAAGTCTAAATATGGATCTACAGTCTAGGATGGATAACCCATAAAATTTGCAATATAAACATAATTAAAAATTTTACTTTACATAATCAGTATACTACAACTTTTTTTTTTTTTTACCTCTGGAACCACCATTAAGGTATATCTTCAGAGGATGAGATGAGACGAATGAACTGTAGTGTGTGTAAAAAATACCATGCCTAACTAGGATTCGAATTCAGGACCTTCGGATGAAAGGCCTAGATGCTACTACTCGCGCCGCGGAGGCCAACAGTAAATTATAACTGCTTAATAAATAAGTTACATATGCTCTATTAAAAATACTATAATTTTACTCTATGGACATTTTCACATTATTAGAAACTCTAAAATTAATCAATAAAAAATATTCAGAGCATAATTTAAGATTATAAGTACAAAGGTTAAATTGTAGAGAATTAACCTTAAAATGCAGACACTGCTAAGCTGGCTGTAAATATTTGAATTTTTTTTCTACGCAAGACTTATCATAGACTGAACTAGTATTTTTCTGGTTATTTAATATATTTTTATTATTTTTAACATAACTGCTTTATAAATTTCAAATGTTTTGTTAGCATTCAATGTAATGGCCTTTATTATATGCAAATTTTAAAATTAAAATGTTAATATATAGATATATATATAAATATATATGTATATTTTACTGAAGACTTGGCATTGCTAGCAAATGACATTAACAGATATTTGAACTTAAAAACATTGCAAATAAAATTGGCCTCAAAGTATCATTCGAAAAGGTAGAAATTATCCCCCAAAACCAACACAATTAAAAGAAATAAACATAGACAGTAATAAAAATCTAAAACATAATAAAATCAAAATAGTTACCCAATTTAAATATCTCTGAGAAATAATAACAACCTTAATGAAAAATCCTCGATCTAAATATGAAGAAACAAATTAACGAAAGCTCAAAAATTAACCTACTATACCTACACTAAAAAATGTCTATCAATAAATGCAAAAATAAGACAGAACACAGTTATAGAAGCCACTTATGCGGTAGAAACACTCTTCAATCTGAATAAATGTCAAAGATATGCAGACTTCAGAAAATGGAAAGAAGAGTTGGAAGAACCTTTACTAATAAAAAGTACCAGAAAGACAGACAGTGGTGGATTGAGCCCAACTAAATCTTGTACAAAGAGTTAAAAACCATTACTGAATGCCATGTGTTATTGAGTGGAGTGGAATGTGCCATGGAGTTAATTTCTACATCAAATACAATATCCCACAAAGAAACTTTCAGAACATGTTCTACTGGTGAAAATGACAAAAAACTTTTATATAAACATTTGGAAACATTTGTTTTAGAGTTACCGCTTGCAAAAAATATCACCTGAATTTCAGCTCTTCTAATGAAAAGAAGCTCTACTGTAATTCTTCAGACCCAAATTAAGAAGTACAGTTGGTGGTTTCTTATATAATTTGAGCTGAGAAAAAGGGTAATTAGATCCCAAAACTCTAACCCCAGGAGTTTTTAAAATATCCAACATAAAACACAAAATTTGATGACAAAAAACCAGTTTTGTAGTAAAATATCTTTGCTAAATGACTAATAAATGCAGAAGGTTTGCAAAGAATTTAACTGAGAAAATTAATGTAAATATAGCCAATAAAAAGTAAATAAAAAACTTTTAGAAATTAATTTTCTTATTGTACAAAACAGACAAAAAATAGACAGAAAATTTGATTATTTTATTCTGTACCTAATAGACTGTAGTATTATTCTTAATACAGCAAAACAGAAAAATAAAATACATAAGATGATAAATGGTAACAGAATAACAAACCTAAGTTACAGCAATTGTTCAAAATTCCCTCCTTCACAATGTACATAGCATTCTGCCCAATGTAAGATATTTCTGGTGGTTTTCCATATCATCTCAAGATCATTTCAGTAAAAATTCAATAGCATTTCATATTTTAATGAGTAACTCTTCCTTAATATTAACCTTTTGCCAGTGTAACATAATTTTCATATGGCCCCAAATAAAGTAATCTAGTGGTGTTAAGTCAGGTGATCACAGTGGCCATTCAATTGGTCCACCACATCAGCATACTGAAAAAATCTTTTGCAATCTAGTTTATAAAGACACATCTTCCAAAAAAGGCAGCAAATTATTTTTCAAGAAATGAACATATACATCATCTGTAAGATTTTCATTGAAAACAAATGATCCGAGAATTTTGTCATAAATATGCTACACCGAACATTAATGTGAAATCTATGTTGGAAGCTAGTTTTCTCTACAGTATCATGTGGAATCTTCGCTCCATAAATGACTATTTTTAGAACTGAAAACTCCCATTTCATGTAAAAATGGCTTCATCAGTAAATAAAATAGAATTTACCTTATTAGCGTTGTCTAAAGTTAATGATACAAGTTTAATCGTAGGGGGAGTAATCTTTTGGCTGCAAATTTTGGACTTTGAGAGCAGAAAGGATTTTCTTTCCATAGGATGCACAACAATTTATTTTTTGACAAACAAGTGCCACATGAAATTTACCTTTTACTAGAGCCTGGTCTACGCTGAATATGCTGAATCAGATGATATTCATCATTAACAAAATGATTTATTAGGAGTTCAACAGAAAACAGACACTTTGGAAATGACTCTTTCGTTCATAAATGCTGATATACCGAAGAATATTTTAAAAAAATGTATTTTAGGTGTAGAAAGAATAATACAATTTTCTGCCTACTTGTCTGTTTTACTTCAATAAAAAATTGATTTTTAAAAGATGTTATCTACTTTTTACAGGCTGTGTTTACATTAATTTCTCAGAATTAAATTATCTACAAGTTTTGTTACTAAATCTTGCATATTTATTAGTCATTTAACAAAGCTATTGTACTATGAACCTAAAAAAACTTGTTTTTTGATACTGTAGTTTATGTTTTACATTGGATATCTTAAACTACTGGAGGTACAGTTCTACAACCTGTTTCATCCTATTTCCCAGGTCTAAGTACATAAGAAACCACCAACTTTACTTCTTAATTTGGGTCCAAAAAATTAAAGTAGGGCTTCTTTTCATTAGAAGAGCTGAAATCAGGGAAAAATCTTTTCCTAGCCATAACTCGAAAACAAACTGTTTCCAAATCTACGTTTATATTAATTCTTTAAAATTATTTTCACTAGCAGAAAATGTCTTGAAAGTTTCCCTGTTTCTTTGTGGGATGTTATGTATATAAAATAGTGGTTTGATAATTTTGTAAGTAGATACTGATGACTTTTAAAATATTGCAGAAATTTCATTACTTTTTCGGATAATTACACCGAAACCTTGAAACAAAGTTGTAAAAAACCAAATTTCTAAAATGATGGTAAAATTTTAAAAAGTTGACAAATAAGGTATAATCTTTCCAGGCATTATTTATTCTTAAATAATGGGCAATTAATGATACAGGAAAATAAACCAAAAAAAATTTTTTAAAAATTCAATAAATTGATATGTTTAAACTGACTGGCCCCCCAATTTATCCCCAAAGCAATTTTTTACTCATTTGCACTGCTACTTCTCTGCCTAGGAAGACATACAAAAAACTTGCTTAAAAAATATGCAATAAATATAAGTATGCATGGATGTACTAAACTAATATAAAATGGATGGTTACATTACCAAAAGTTTAAGAAAATTGACCCCAAAAACCTCACCCCCTGAAGATATTCACTCAAAAACTTTACAAATAAATTGTCCCATACACACAAGTCTCAGTACAAGATTTCATCAAAATCAATTTATATCCAGTCAAATGTTAATAAGCTTCAAATACTAACACACATATATGTACATATATATGAACATTAATCCCTCCCATCTTTTTTTCTTTTTTGGGATCCCTGAGTTAGGAAATGCAAAAAAAAACTCATCCACCATTTTTTTATACTCACAATATAACTAGAGCTTTGATGCCAGGAAAGTAATACAATAAACTTAATTATTAGAAAACTATGTAATGAAAAGTAACTCAAATATTTCATGTAATTTTTCAAAGTTAATTTAATAAAAATTTAATGTGCAGCAACACTTCAGTGACGAATAGCAAATGAGTTATATTAAAAAAAATTATATAATTTTTTTAACTCAAAGAATTCTCTGTTTAAACCACATTTTAACCGATTCATCGAATGGAATCAAGTACTAAAAAAAAAACTGCCAAGTTAATAAGTACTGGATACTGCTGATTCATCTAACACTAATCACATAAAAAAAAATAAATACCTTCACAGAATCTTCTTTTTTTATATTTTCTTCACAATCATTTTTTATAAAAACAAACTCTGTAACATTATTGCAGGTAAGTGTACACAAAGAATCTACTTCTTTTTTCACAGGAAATGTGGGATGTAATTTGTTACAATCTATTTCCTGGAACAGACAACAAAACACTGCACATTACAGTATAAAATATAATTAGCCCACCAGACTGGTCTAGTAGTAAACTCGTCATCACAAACCAATAACAGCTGATTTAACAGTTAATTTTCAAAATCAAAGTTCAGAGATTCAGATCCTAGAAAATGTTACCTTTATATAGATTTAAATACTAGACAATAGATAAGTGTACTTTGGTGGTGGTTCTATTAACCACACATCTCAGGAATGATGAGCCCAAGCCTATAAAATACTACACCTCATATATCCTCATCTCATTTAAGCCGGGAAGACTTGCTTATTATTTACTAGTTTAGCAGATTGCAACATACACAAAGGAAGAAAATTGGACCTAACTTGTTAATAATTTGATTGGATTTGTTTTAATTTTTTTTAAATTGCATAATACTTTGATGTCAATTTCCAAATCATATTAACCATTCTATATTTAGGACGTTATAACATCAATATTTGTATTTGTTCAATTTTTTTTTTTTACGAATAAATGAAATATTATGATCATGAAAAATTTCACTTTTAGATTTCAACTAAAATATACATTTTGACTATTTCTTAATCCATTTTGACTAATTTCAGTGTGACGTCTGTACATATGTATTTATCTCGCTTAACTCAAAAATGATTAGCTTAGAATATTGAAATTTTGGGTTTAGGATTGCTTTAACATCTAGTTAGGCACCTCCCCTTTTGATTGCAATCGACTAAACCAAGTGTTCAAAAAAGAACAAAATCAAAAAAATGTGGATTTTGGACTTTTTCTTAACTGTAGTAATAAGCCCTCATTGAGTGAGAGCTTTTCAATGATATATCAAAAGTGGTACTTACTTTCATTGATTCCACAGTTATAGACCAACAACATTTTAATTAATTAAATATTTGAATCTTAACAGGGGAAGGCATATCGGTTCAAATCAGACTTCATCTCATTTTTTTTTTTTAACTTTTTTTTTAATTTAAATACATTGATTTATTAATACTTCTTAACCTCTGACTAAAAAATTTTTTACAATTAATAATAAATAACAATAAAAAAAATATATATATGAAAAAATATCATAAGTTATTAATGAAAAAGAATCTATGTATGTTTCATATTTTTAAAAATGTGTACATATAATTTAAAAAGCATACAAGGAAGTCATGTACTGTCTACATCAGATTTGCTTTAGATATAATATGGTTCACATCATCACTTATACCAAAAACACGTACAAGTGTGATCAACCGTTAAGTTAAAACAAAGATTATTACTATTTTAACAAAAAAAGAAAGATATGGAAAGAATAAAAGTAGTTCAGAACAAATAACCTTCATTCTTAATAGATTTTATTTTCTATAATGTTTTCTGTAATAAGAATTATTAACTTATGTGTTATAAAAATATATATTTACACAATCATTAAACCCTCATGATAGCAAACTTTTTAACAAAAAGGTATTTTACTTTTTTAAATGTGAGTTGTATTTTATAATGCTGTATTAAAAAGTATTAAATAAAAAATCTGACTTTAATTACGTTATTTTATCAAAAAAGACTGAATTAGTAACATAAAAAATGTAATAATAAACACACTTACACAACAAAGAAATGTTGGAAAAAAGACTAGATAGGTTTACATAATAATTAATAAAAATATGTAACTAATGTGAACAGTCAACTAGATTATGTAAACCAGCTATCAAATAAACAAAATAAAAACATACTAAGTGATTACTAGGCTATATTTTAAGCCTTATAGTAAATAATCAATTAATTAGAATAACATAAATTTATTCTGAAATATGTTACAAAAAACAGGATAGCAATAATACACTTAATGTTACATCAGTAACTTTCTTTTTGATAGCAGAACAGAAAACACAATATTGAATTAAATTCTGGGAAGATGTTAAGAAAAATTTGGAAACTTCAAATTCGAAGTCATAGTTAATAAGAGTATCTGCAATCACGATAATCATAAAAATGTATAATCTAGTCAAACTATCTCATGAGACAGCCAGGTAATGAGTCAAAGTTCAGTTAAACATCTCTTTTTGAATTTTAAAATCAAAACCCTGTATTACTAATTTTAAAGAAAAGAATATTCTTTTATATCTAAAATAAATAACTTCTGGTGTTTAGAACAGCAGTTAATACATTATTTTTCTGCATGATTGTAGTTCAGATTTCAGACATATATGTATTTAAAAATTTAAAAAAAGAAAGATTTATGTGAAATATTTATAAAAACATATATATAATACAAATAATGTTCAGAAATATTTGTAAAACACATAAACTATATTATTCAGTAAACTGTTTATCTGAATATTATAAACAGCCCATGATATTATTTTTAGTATGTTTTCATGAATACACAAAATTAAAACTAAACAGATGATTGCAAAAAATTTGAATGGATATTAAATCATGCGTAGTAATGTTTCTAGTTTTTTGAACTTTTCATTGCTATAGTTTCTATAAAAATAACAAATATAATATTCATTTGATACAAAAGAATTTACTTTATCCTTAAAATTTAATTTTATAATCTTAAACCTGCAGTGAAGACCTATGCATCATTCAGATATAATTGTAAGCGAATTATCTTTTCCAATATATGTCATCATTTAACAGCTCATAGCAATTAACAATGAGTCATTTGTATATCAGCTGCTATAACATCACTTCCCACTTAACGTGTTTTACATTATAATAATAAAACTGCAGTTGTGTTTTGCTTCAAGACTGTGTGAATAATAAGGCCTACTTCTCATTTTTAGTGTTGTGTGTTTTGTACTGTTGTACTTATGAATTTCATGTATGTAATTGAATATGTTTAAGAAAAAGACACCACAATACATTTTTTTCTGATGCATGGTATTTTACATAATCTGAGGAGGTGTGATTACAGTCATGATATGATTTTAAGTATAGGGGAACAAGATCAGTGGGCAGTTCAAAACTGACCAGTGGCCAGTGATCAGTTCAAAAAAAGACTGCATACTACAGAAACAGTTAGGAAGCAATATCTTTTTAACAGGTTCTAAACTTCCTTTCCATAAAATTGTCTTTTTATTGTTGGCGTAAGGGACTGTCAACTGAAAAATGGAAGAGAATAAATAATAAATTAATTATCACTAAAGTGAAATTACGGTTTAGTTAATTGCACCTCATAATCCATTAGTTCATCATCAAAATGGTGATACTAAACGGAAAAGATCTGACAATGATTATTAATGCAGAATTGCCATCTATTGATAAAACAAAGAGCCGCACATTACTGTGGAAGATATCTCCTGTACCGATACATCAGAAATGTCCTTACCACATATTGAAGAGGAGGTGAAGGTGGGCTTAGACTTATGATTACCAAATTTACTCGCCTAATTCATGCACCTTATGATCAAAATTTTTTTAATCTAAAATTAGGTGGTGATTATGTGAGGAAATGATATTACACAGGTTTATTAAAATATGATACAATCAGTGAGAAAATTATATTTATTTGACTGAATAATATATATTTGAATATTTTAAAAAAAATATATATATATAATATTAATAAATGTTTTTTTGGGCTTTTACAGCCTCATTGGATCACTTAAGTCAGTTTTGTGGGGGGGGGGGGGGGTTTATTTCTTCTTACTGAAGCAAGTTGTTTTAGCTGTTTACCAAGTTGTTTTTAGCTTTCTTTTCTGCCCAGTATTTTATCATCCAGTTTGATCTTCTCTGGATCTCTTCATCTGAGAATACCCTTTTCCTGGTTGTGATTTTATCTGCTTTTGGTTTAAATCTTATGTCTTTGTTTTTTGTGTTTTATTCTGCAAGTCTCCCACTGCAGTTCCTAATTCTTTCATGTCTTATTTAATTTCTTTGATCCATATTAATTCAGCTTTTGTTTCCAGAATTTCTCTAGCAAGTCTAGTTTCTGGTGTCCTCATGATGTGAAAGAGATCCTCTTCTTACATATCATATCTGCAACAAGTTCTAATTCTTTATAAACAACCGTACTTGGGACTATCCACCATTGACCATCTTACTGATGCCTTATGTTTATACCTGTTCTTGCTATTCTTCTTTCTATTTTCTGGATTTTATCGATTTTGTTTTGTTGTGTTAGTTAATATTTACAATATAATGTTTTAAAAATACTATTTAAAACCTCAGGTGGATGAATTACACAATACTGTGATTAAATTACATGAGTAAATTCAGTATATAATACTAAGTGCAAATATAAACCCACCGGGCTAATAAACTGGTCAAAATGAATAAAATCAAATGAACAAGCAAAATGAATTAAGGTAATCATTAATATGAATTTCTGTAATCTTCCATCAAGGGTACAATGATTTAATGATGAATTATGTAAGAATAAATAGCATACAATAAAAACACAGTGCATAATCAAACTGATCAAATGAGTATGATAAAGAAAAATGTTAAAATTCAATTACAGACCTGTTTGCAGTGAATATATACCCATATGTCTCTGAAAATAGTAATGAAAAAGAAAATTAAGATTATAAGTAAGCAAAGAAGTAATCAGATAATATAAAAATGTAATAAGTAGTTAACCATACAACTTAAAAATATTTTACCATTTCTTCTTCTTTAACAATGCCATCATCATCATCATCATCTCCACGTTCAACTTTAATGCATCCTAATTTTTCACAATTACTGCTAAAATCTATACATAAAGGGTCATCTTCTTTTAAAGACAATGCTGTATGTAATTTAGTACAATCCATACTCTGGAACAGAAACAATATATATTAATCAAATCAGTTCTGAGGAATTAAAGCATTTAATAATGCTGATGCAATCCCTTAAAGAGAGGAAGTGAAAATCTGGTTATGTTGACTGAACACGTTCTTAAAAAAAGGCAAAAACAACCATAGAGAACTGAGGAAAAGCAAAGAACTAAATGAAGAGCGATAGATCAAGTATAATCACATAGCCCTAAACACTAAGGCAGGAGAACTTAAGGTAAATGCTGAATTTAAAAAAAGATGAAATTAATAGTATATTGAAAAAAGAAGGTAAAATGATAGGAAAAAATCCAGGAAGAGAAAAAAAAAAGGAATTAAAAATAGGAAAGCCTACAAATACCGATTTCTCCACATAATATTGGCAGAAGAAGAGGATGCAATCCAAGAATGAACAGAATAAAAAATATCTGATATGGACACCACATGACTTCCTTTACACTTATTAAATTACATATACACATTTTTTAAAAATGAAAAGTACATCAAATTTTATTTCATTAATAACTTCTGATATTTTTTCTTTTTTTTTTTATCATAAATTTTTTTTTTACAATCAGAGGTATTAATAATTATTAATAAATCAATATATTTAAATTAAAAAAAAAAAGGAGAAAGTCTGATTTGAATCGATGTGCCATCCCCACGTTACGATCCAAGTATTTCATTAATTAAAATTTTATATACTTCTGGAACCAATGTGCAACTTCTGGTTGTAACCAAAGATGAAAAAGGACCTGAAAGGACAAAATCTGAGATGAATCTAGAGGCCATAAAAGCCGTGGAGGCAAAATGATGCAATATGCTTTCAAAAAGATGGCATGGGTTTTGTGTTTGAAAAGCGAATCAAGCACTGGAAGCAATGTGTTGCACTTAAGAAAGACTATTTTCAAAAGGAACAAGCAAATGTAGAATAAGAATAAAGTTTTTTTTTAACTACAGCTGTTCTCATATAACTTTTGGACTGCTCTTATATTATGCCAACAAATCATTTTCTTTTTAAATCATTTTTTATCTTTTTTTACAATTCTGAAACTGGCAACTAAAGGCTAGCTTGCCTTAATACTTACTTTTCTATTTTGTTAATTGTAAAATATTTTTTTTATTTTATTGATTTTTAGCTTTAATATGTAAAAAATATAATAATAAATAAATAACATTTTTCATATTTCAGTAAATGTATCATTAAAAAATAACTGAATTCATTAAATATTTTGACATTGTTTTTATTTTTTTTAATAAAAAGTAATTTGCTTATCCAAAACATTTAGTAAATCAAAATAAACTTTCAATTTTTATAATAAAATTAATTACTGAATTTATTTAAATCCTAAGAAAAAACATGTTTTTTAATATTCATACTACAAATGCAATATATCACATAGGCGCGTATGTGTGCACAGGGGTAAGTCTGCATGTACACACTGAGATAATGAAAAAAAAAAAAACTATAAAATATACTTTTCAAAATACCATTTTTAAATTTTTGAACATTTTTTTAATTTTTAAAAACATAGTGTAACTTACTTTTGAGACGACCTCACATAAGCAAAATAAACCAAAGAAATGTTGACAATAGGAAAAACAAAAAAAGAGAAAGAAAATATCTATAAGATGAAATGACAATAGGATTGTTGAAAAAGTACAAAATGAAATTAAAAGATGAATCAGAAGGAGAATCTTGAGGTGAAACTTTTAAAAAGAAGACCCGTTTAGAAAGATATCCATATTCAGTGTTAGTTTGATAACAAGGAGAGTGTAAAAATAACAATTGGAAATATAAAAAAAAAAAAAAAAGAAAAAAAAAGTGTACCTTAATGTTTCATTATAGATGAGATATAGTAAATATTTAACAAAGAAAGATCAGTACAGAACATAAAGTAATGGAGAATGTCAGTCAGATGACTGGAAAAAATTACTTACACAATCATCTTCCATCACTTCAGCAGGTTGTAAAAACAAATATTCCGTTTCCTCAGTTGCATTTTCTTGTAATTCCACTTTAATATCAATGTTGGAGTACAATGGAGTCTCATTTAGTATGAAAGCATTACTTTTCTGTAACAAAAAAATTGTATTAAATTCTCACTACTTCAACCAACACACATATACAAAATATATGAATACTGGCTGACCATAGTCATAATTATAAAACTTTATTCTAAAAAGGATTAAATTAGACATAAATATTTTTATACACCATTATTAACCTTATTAGTGCCACTAATATCATTACTTTGTAAACATACTTATTAAATTGCTGAGTGCACTCATATAAATAAGAATAAACACTCCATATGGACAAGAAATAATCTGTGTAGCATAACCCATTATTTATTTTTATCTTCTTTTAATAAACACAAAAGGTAATTTATAAAATATAAATTTTTATAGGCACAATTTAGGAACTGATAAACTTTGATGACATTTACAATCAAAGATATACAAAACAAAAATGTCAACAAATAAAATTATTTTATGTATGAGGAAGATTATACGATACGAGCATTGTCTGTAAAATAAGGTCACTAATTTTTTTTCACAAAGAAAAAAATATATATTTGCAATGACTCATATATCATTGGAGAGCCTGGACTTTCTACTGTTTTTCTACATAATCCTTGTTGCAATTGATGCATTTTTGTTGCATGCGGTATAGCATTTTTCATAAATCCATTCCATAGAACGCTCCCGCTGCAACGCGCAGGTAGCGTACAACCTCTTCTTCAGAATTTGTTCCACCCAATTGTGAGTTCAACACAAGAAAGAGATGATAATCACTTGGTACCAGGTCCAGGCTGTAGGGGGGTATGTGATGTTAACCCATCCAAATTGGTTGATGAAGTCGGTTGTTGCACAGACACTGTGGGGACAAGCAAAACGTTGTTTTGCCACATTTTTGTCCTGATGAAAACGCACTTCCTTCATCAGCATGCCCCTTCTTTTGTTCTGAATTGCAAATCAAAGATTCTTCAAAGTCTGACAGTAGCAATCAGCATTTATTGTTGTCCAGGAGGGCATGAACTCGCACAACAATACCCCCTTCCTATCCCAAAACACGGTCACCATCACTTTGCCAGCAGAAAATGTTCGTTTAAAATTTCATGGCTTCAGCAATCCTGAATGCAGTCACTGACAGAACTGTTCTTTTATCTCTGGTGTCGTGTAATGGTCCCAGTGACAATTGAATCCAAGAATTCCTTGCCCCTTTTTTGCATAGCAGTCAAGGTATTCGCGGGTCGCTTCAACATATTGCCTTGTTAATCTTTAGTAAGCATTCTGAGGACCCACCTTGCACACACCTTGTGATAATACAAATATTCTGTCAAAATCTTGTGAATAGTAGTCTTACTGACATCAGGGATCAATTCACACAGCTCTAGAATCATCACATTTTTTATATTGTACTGTTATCCATTCACTTCATATAACTTACGATGAATTTCTACAGCTGTAGTGTCCTTAGCACACAAAAAATGTAACTCGCACCTGGCAGTAGTGACGAATGGAAGCTCCATCACGAACACTACTAAAGGAAAACTAAGTGTCGCAGATAGTTCGGAGTGGTAGGGGTTTGTAGATGGGGAACCAAGCTACATGCCAGTGTTGCCAAATCTTGCATTAAAGCATTTCTCATGACTCCAGCACCTAGGATCTTACTTTACAGACAACCCTCGTATTAATGTTGGTGATTAATTCACCAGATAAGTTTGAAACTTGTGCATGGAAATTTTGCAGAGTATGAGAAATGCCATGCCTGATCCAAATTCAAACCCAGGATCTTCCAAATGAAAGACTGAGAGGCTACCAATCCAATGTAGAGGTAGGTGTATATTTATTTTTATAAAATAATAAATATTAGAGTTTTCCCTTTTCCATGATATCCATGATATCAAAACCAATCATGATACTAGATGATATAGCAATAAAATCACTTATTTTTTCAATGCTCGTGCATTTTAGCTCAAAATAAAAGTAAAAAAATGTAGTTTGTAATCTATTAACTAATACTTATCTAATCAGTCTAATTACAGATAGTCAACTATTTCCTTTATTTATTAAAACAAGGTAATAATAAATTAAAATAATTTTTACATCAGAAATTGCCCCAGTTGAAAAAACTTATTTCACTCTGAAAATCAAGCAATTGTTTTAATAAATACAAAAATTCTATGATACAAGATAGATAAGAAAAGCACTAGTTTAGTTCACAGCAAAAAAATAAATAGCCCACATCCAAGTAATTCATTCAATGATAATTCTCTCATCAAACTCATTCATTAATAATTTTTCCACTTGCTGCAGAATTATGAAAGAACAACTTTGCATTTTAAAAGAGATCTTTAGCAAAAAAACAAGTAAAAATTATATTACTTTAAATAAACGTAAGGGTTTAACAATTAGGTGTTAAAAAGTGTAGAAAAGTATTGAATACCTGAAAACTTGACTCTCCTGTAAGTAGTAATTTTATTTACAAGAGTTAAGGAACAAAATCATCTCTTACACAAGATAAAACGTACATCAGGTTACCCCATATAAAACCATCTGACAAAAAGTTCAAATTAAATTGTAGCTGGGCTTTTTAAAATAATATTTAGATTTTTGTATGTTATATTGTCAGTATGTTTATAATACGAAGGGTCATTTTTTAAGTAAAGGCCATTTTTTTTTTTTAAAACTAAAATAATTTTTTTCAAAAAACATATATTTTCAGATTGTACATACTTTTGCCGATTTTTCTACATAGTTACCTTGTTTATTAATGCACTTGTCATACCTTACAACTAAATTTTGAAAATCATCTACAAAGAAGTCTGCCACCTGCTCTGACAGCCAAGAGTTCACAGCCGCTTTCACTTCTTCGTCATCACTGAAGCGCTTCCTGCCAAGATGGTGTCTGAGGTACCGGAAAAGGTGGAAATCGCTGGAAGCAAGATAGGGGCTATATGGTGCGTGGTCCAAAACTTCCCAACCAAAAGATTCGGTCAAGTCGTGTGAGCAGTGTGAGGCTTTGTATTGTCATGGAGGAGCAAAATTCCTTTTGACAGCATGCCGCGTCTTTTGTTTTGAATGCTCTTCAAAGCTTCTTTAAAGTTGTGCAGTAGGCATCTGAGTTGATTGTTGTTCCACGTGGCATAAAGTCTGCTGGCAAAACACTGCGCCGCCCAGAACACAGTTGCCATAATCTTGCACTTTGTTTGGCTTTGACCTTGACGGAAGAGGTTGTGTGTCGCATTTCCATTGATTGTTGCTTGGATTCAAGGGTGATATGGGATACCTATGTTTCATCTCCAGTAACGATTTTACTCAACATGTCATCCCATCACCTTCTTCCACGTAACAAATAAAAAAGTCCAATGAACTGGCAAACCTCTTCCCTTTGTGGTCCACTGTAAGAAGTCTGGTACCCATCGAGAACACAATTTCTTGAAGCTAAGATTTTCAGTCACAATTTTGTACTACACTGACCTACAAATTTAGAGAAATTCCAATGACAGAGTGGTTATCATGAATTGTCTGTCCTCACGAATTTTTGTTTCAACTGGAGCCACCAAATCATCAGTGATCACAGAGGGCCGGCCTGAGCATTCTTCGTCATGGACGTTTTCAAGGCCACCTTTAAACTCCCTAACCCATTTCTGCACTTTACCTTCACTCATTGCATTAGGGCCATAAACTTCAGTTATCTGGCGATGGATGTCTGTGGCCGATATGTTTCTCACAGTCAAAAAACGTATGACTGATCGTATTTCACATGGGGCGGGTGATTCAATAATCTTAAACATTTTAAAGACACACAATTAAGTGTACACTTCAGCTACAGAGCTGTAACTGGTGTGAGTTTATTCACAAAGGATGCTGGTAAGTAGCGCGACGGCTCATTGCGGCATAAACATGAACTAGAGAACTATAGGCGCCAACCGCCTTATTTAAAAAATGACCCTCATATCTTACACTGCTATATCATCCTTTAAAATAAAAAAAAAAATTGTTTTCATTTTTTTTGCAGTAGTTATTTTTCTTTAACTAGACCATTTATTAAAAGTTTAATTACTTTTTTTGTTCTTAGAGCTACAATATTAAAATATTATAAACTTCTTAATAATCTTTCAAGAATTTCTAGTACAAATCCATGATACTGTACTGACCAAATATTTAATGGTTTGCACAAATTTCTGATTTTGGTTAGATAAAGATTCTTGAACACATCGTATGCTTAAAAGTATTTAATGTATCTAATTCTATTCTTAAGAAGTTAAAAGAATAATGGCTTCAGCAGAAATAGTGGATTACTAAGTTAAACCCAAGATGCTCACACTTCTTGGTGTTTATATCACCAAGCTTGACAAGCTTGACAAGCTTTATCTATCAAGCTTAAAAAGAAGATTTAATGTAGATGATCATAATACCTGTTGTTGAGTTGGTACACTTCTCAAAGTGAGCTGAATAAAATTTAACACAAATATTTAAACAGGGTAATAAAAGTTCACCATATACAGCCTCAGGAGCAACAAAAGATGAAGATGAAATTGTTTAAGGTCAACATAATTAACTGCCTACATCTGTTCAGAAAATAATTGAACTTTTTTTTTAAAATCTTTATTATTAACTTTACAGATTGTACTCCTTGCGCCCGTCAAAGTATTCCCCTTTCCTATTCACTCCCTTTTCCCAGTGGTATTTCCAATTGGCAAAACAGTTCTGGATAGCTTCATTTTAAATGTCCTTTAAGGTCTGTGATAAATTTGCTTCAATGTCAATTCAATGTCATGTCAGTAATCTAAAAATAGCATCCTTTCAGCCCTAATTTTAATTTCCACAAGGAGTCAGGTCTGGCAAGCAGGGAGGCCATCTTTGGGACAAAACTGATGAACTGACAAAACTGAATGTGTGGGCGCATTGTCTTGTTGAGAGAATCATGAGTTGTCTGGCCAAAACTCAGGTCTCTTTTTGCACAAGTTTTAATATAACCATTGTAAAACACCTTCACAGTAGATACAATTCACTGTTTCACCTTGAAGCAAGAATTCAAAATACAAAATTCCATTAAAATCAGAAAAACAGAGAGTATCATTTTGACATTAGATTGAGACTGACGTGCTTTCTTAGGGCAAGAAGATCCTTTGCTAATCCATTTAATGCTTGAATCTTTGTCTTAATGTTGTAGTCTTAGATTTAGCTTTCATCTCCTGTTATGATCCTTTGCATGAATGTTTCATCGTCATCGGCTTGTTCAAGAAGTTGCTGATAAATGTCCACTCGATGATCTTTCCGTTGCTCGGTCAACAAACGAGGAACAAACTTTGCTGTAATTCAATGCATATTAAGATCTCAGTCAAAATGTCATGGCATGATCCAATTGCAATGTCAACTTTTCTGTAAGTTCTCTGACAGTTAATCGGTGATTTGCACACACACTAAATCATTGATTTTCTGAACATGGGTGTTATCAGTTTAAGTTGAAGGCATTCCTGGTTGAGGATCATCTTCAGTTAACTGACAACCACTTTTAAATTGTGAAAACCATTTGTAACATTGCGCATGATCCAGAACATCATCTCCGTAAGCTTGATTCAAAAGATGAAACATTTTCAACAAAGTTTTCTCCCGTTTTATGCAAACTTTTACACTGCATGCTCCAGAAAATTGTTACTAACACTTAAACAAGTTGCACTCAAATAAAAATAACAAGAAAACTAAGTAAAATATCAACAACCCAAGAACACATAGTTACAGAGGAAGTTATGCAGAACAAACCGACTGCATATCACTAAATATCTTCGTTGGGGCATAATTAAAATTGTTTGGTTTTCTGAACAGACCTCATAACCCATCTAGAGAAGTTACAAATAGGCTAACATAAAGATATATTATGTACGCAACATACGTTAATGTATAAATGAATGAAAATATTTTTACAGTGAAGAAGATATATATAAATATATATGTTGGACCATTATATTATATATATATATTATGTTGGACCATTTATAAACCATAATCACAATTTGTAAATGTGCAATCCTTTTTTATTGTGCTTTTATCAAATTTATTTCAATTATTAATCATTTTTTGCTCATTATTTTGAAAACTTCTTTCCAAGCAGATGCATTTCACCAAATATCAAGTAATTAGATACATGTTTACTAATATTTTTTATTGTTATACTCTTCAACATAGGTAAAGAAATTAATATTAAAATGCTTTCAAGAAAACAAAACTATTGAAAAAAAAATATCTCAAAATTTTAAATACTCACCAGTTCATCATCTTTTATTTTGATAGGTTTTACACATAACGAATCCATTATTATTAATATTTTCTCTTATTTTTAATTACACACCAAATTTTCACAAATTAATATGTTTTATTACAAATAGGTACATCCAATTCCTGTTATTAAAAAAATAAAAATTAATAGCAAATAAAAGGTATGTTAATCTATAATTATTTAATAATTATAATTATTCCATCCTGCTAATACATCAATCAAGGTGTGTTTGATATGAAAAGGAACTGATACTCACGAGCTATTACATAGGCTAATTTATAATTCAAGATTAACTCATTTCATACTGCTTAAGTACAAAATATTCATTATCTACAAGATGTTTATTACTAACATATATAAAATAAGATAATTTAAAAATTTTATGGTCTGTATGAATAGCATTTTAAATTGCAAAGTATAAAATAATCACTATAAAACTACAATATTTCAAATCTTACATTAACATACATTGCCTATTGTAATTACTAGTCTCTCTTCATGCAAGTACATTTGCTATCGACTACATAAAAAAAAAATCTTTAAATGTATAAAAGCAAAAATTTAGTTATTTAAATTTGGTTTTTTATACAGTATTGACTACATTATCATTATTAAAAAGTAAAAAAAAAGAAGTATACTTGAAGGTCATATAAAATATTTTTAAAAATCTTAAATCTTGAATTTCTAAAAAAAAATCTATCAAATAATACAAAAATAAAATTATGTGCAATTTATCAAAAATGATAAAATAAAGAATACTTATTGAATGAAAATTTTGTTATAATTTTAAAAATTGCATGTTCTAGCATCTTGGACAAAATTTTACTTGATTCTAATCACACAGAGATTCAATAGCCAGTCATTTGCTCTTTTTTAAAACTATACAGAGAGAAATTTTTTGAAACTTCAGATTGAGGAAAGTTAGTTGACTGTCTCATAGCTCTAACCTTCCCTGGAGCTTTATTGAAAGCTACTCTGAAATACAGCAATCCAACTCTGTAAACATAAGCCTTTTTTAGTTGCATCAGTTTACAAACTTTGAAAAATTGGTGTGTAAATGTTGTTCCTCCTCATTCCATTGATATTTATCATAATGAAAAAAGAAATGGCTATCCTTTATAGTTTTCTCCCCATAATCCATTGAATAGGGTTTTTGAACAAACTTGTTGACCCCAATTTTTGTACTCCTGCACATGCGTACAATCTTAAGATTCATGGAGGACTTTGATAGATTTAGATTGTGGATTTAAAACTAACAATTTTAATTTTTTGTTAGCCTGTAAGAAACAGCAGTCAAACCTGAGCTCAAATGACAAATATCAATGTACCAGAGGTCTTGACTTGAATTTTGTGCTAACAAACCGATGTGGCAATCATGGTTTTTTAGATGGTGCCTACAAAAATTAGATTGTATTTCATTAACAGATTCTTAGAAAGTGTGACACTGGAAAAATCAGTTTCCCAAACTGGGGTTACAGTTTGAGCCCTATATTGTTTTAATTATCTAGTCAATATAGTACCTGCTTGATGTTAATGAGGTACAGATACTCAACCAAGTCGAACAGCATAAGTCATGTAATGGAAGCTCCCTGTCACAAAGCATGACAATTTTAATGTATGCTTATTGGGCTTTGTGCTCATGCAAACACAAAAGGAGCATCTTTTCAAAAGACTAGTTAACTGTTCATAAATTTCACATTCACTTACACGTCTGTACCTTTGCCTACAATTTTGAAGAACAGTATATTAACAAATTTATAATGCCACTTATTCACATACTTCTTTCTGTAATATATATAATAACAAAACATATAGTATTGTGTGTATATATATCTCCTTTCTGTATAACAAAATTATAAGAAAGCTGGCATAACATCACCCTTCAAAATATCATTAACAAATAAGTTTCTTATTTGATAATTTCTTATTATACTATTATAAATAATATAATTATAATATAAATATATGTTATAATAATATAATAAATTATAAATAACATACTATTATAAATAAGAAACTATTTATAATAGTTTCTTATTTAACTTGGTATAAACCAGGTTAAACATAGTGCTTTCAGTAAGCAATCTGTAAACAATATTTATACATCTAAAAAAAAATAACAGGGAAAACTATTTCTAAAAAATAAAAAAAGGCAAAATTAAGTACTTTGAACTACATAATAATTTGAAATTCTGAGTTAAATAATTCTCAAGCTAATATTTAAATTAAATAGTCATGTGTTTATAAAATAAACACAGTGGAATCATTCCTAATGAAATCAACCAGTAGCCATTACAGAAATGTTAAAATGAACAAAAGGTTTTTTTCAGGATAAAAATCTCTCTTAAGATAACTAGTGACAATGGAATCTTTATTTAATTTTTTGTTTTCAAATAGCAAGTATTTTTCAGCAGACCAAATGCCATTATTGATGAAATTACTATTTATTTAAAACCTAATATTTTCATGAAAATGTCATATCAATAGGAAATGAAAAGTAATAATTTCTATATTAATTGGAAAACAGTAATGATTCAAACTTTGTGGAGTAAACATCGGGAGCAACTAGCTTGTTGGTGTTTGCTGAGTGGTAAAATGCGGAGTGTTATTTTCGCGGAAGTGATTTATGGTACTTGTACAATGACATGGAACAGTATTTCTAGGAAAACTTAACTTTGCGTTCGATGTGAAAACATATCAACGGAGAATCTTTACGCCGTCTATTATTGAAAATTTATCTTATTATTTTTCAACCAGTGCTGTCTACGTTAACATCATGCCTAAGTTTGGAGTTTGTAATAAAAGTATAACTGCTAAACATAGTAATAGCTTACACTGACTGCCAGACCTTATTTCATGCAAGCTGTAAAAATATGAGCAAGGATGATATCAAATGTTTAGTATCTAATAACAAAATTTGGAGATGTGAACCCTGTGCTTTACACAAAAGAAAAGATCTTCAACTAGAAACTGTTGTTTAGAAACAATTTTACCCTTGATGATGTAATGTCTGAGATAAATGAGTTAAAAAGCATCCAGAAACGTATGATAAGTGATATAAATGAATCGTCAGACCTCTTGTACAGAAAAATTGATGATGAACTCAAAAATGGTTGCAGAACAGACACTAAAATTAGAAGAGTATGTTAAAACAATTGTAAACTTAACAGCTGAAAACCATAATCTCCGTCAACACGTTAAACAGCTTGAACTCAGACTTGAGGATGCAGAGCAATATAGTCGTATAAGCATGGTAGAAATTCATGGAATCCCCAAAAAAGAGGATAAAGATGTAGATACAATTAAAAAGTTGGAGACGTGATTGGCTTCTAAATTACAGAAGAAATGATTGATGCTTGTCACAGAGTGCCACAAAAAAACAGTACTTCCAACGGAATCATTGTCAAGATTGTCAGAAGGCGAGATAAGGAAGATTTTATGAAGAAGAAATGAGGTAAAAAATTCATCACTACACTGAACATGGGACTTACAACTGATACTCCGGTGTATATAAATGAGTCGCTCTGTCCATCAAGGAGACAGCTACATGCGCTCGCTCAACAGGCCAAAAAATCAAAAGGCTACAAGTATATCTGGCTCCACGATGATAAAATACTTATGCAAAAAAATAAAAAAGACAGAGTAATACAGATTAGGAATGAAGAGGACTTAAACAGTTTACCGTAAGCACACTTATTTTTATTGTATAGATCTTTTGCAATATTTATTTCTTTAGAATTTCTTTTTATTATTCTTCATGTTCACTACCAATTTAAATAAATTAAGAAACTGTGAATTTAAAATTTTGCACCAAAACATTAGTAGCTTGCGAGAATTTTGATGATTTATTGATTAATTTATCTAAACTTAAAAGCATGCCAGATATAATAGTGTTATCAGAAATATGGATAATGTCGAATGAAGTATCTTTATATGAAATTGAAAATTTTGATATAATAGCTAATTGCAATAAAGGCTATAGATCAGTGGAATAATTGTTTATATTAATTCTAAATTGATCTACCAAAGGGTTTCTCTATCTCTTTCTGCATCTGATGCAATTCTTATTAACTTAGTGCACAATGATATTGAATATACAATACTGACTCTATATAGGTTACATAGTAAGAATAAGTGGATTTTCTTAAATGAATTTAATGATGTGCTGTCCAAAATTATTTCTAATAATTGGAGACTTTAACTTAAATTTACTTTGCAAATCCCATTTAATAGATCAGTACAAAGCTATTTATAGCTGCCATGGCCTTGAATCATTATTAATGAACCCACACGACTTGCAAGTGGAACATGTCTAGACCACATATTGCCAAGATTAGAAAATTAAGATAATTACAAAACTGTTTCTACTGTTAGTCATTTGCAGATAACAGATCATAGTCTTATAAGCATTGGGATATCGCATATTTCTAATGTGACGTTATAATGTGACGCATATTTCTAATGTGACATTCCAATACTATTGAAAATGAGAATAATAACAATGTAATTAAAATTGATTATCATAAATTCACTTCTCTTATCGCTGAAGTTGACTGGCGGGATGTTTATATAATGCATAATGATGCTTCAGCAGCTTTTGATATTTTTACACAGAAATTTACTGCAATTATAAATGAATCTAAAACACAATTAGTCAAGCAAGGTAAACAATTCAAAAAATTAAAACCATG
>JAAAKQ030276066.1:0-10530 GCA_010016005.3 Zanna intricata | reverse complement strand
TTTTTTTTTTTTTTTTTTAACCTCCGGAACCACAATTAAGTATATCTTCAGAGGGATGAGATGAATGAATTGTAGCGATTAATATAAATAGTGTAATATTAATTGTAGATAATTAATTGTATATTTAATAATTGTAATTATTAAATATTTAGTATTATTAAATATTATCAGCATAACAATTTAACAATGTTTATCACTTTAATTAGTAATAAATTTATTTTGTGAACTTCAATATATTTGGGGAATTATAATAATTTTTATAAAAACCTTCTACTACAACACTTCAGCAGGTGGAATTATAGTTACCATATTTTAGGATTCAAAGGGCTTTTATTACATACATATATATATATATATATATATATATATATATATATATATTTTTAAAGGATAAATTATTTAGAATTCCTTACTATTAAAAAAATATCAATTTCAGCATCATTTAACTTTGTTGAACAAATGAATGAAGTAAGTAAGCAATTCGTTACACTTAAAAAGAAAACAAAAAATTAAAGTTTCCTTCTTCAATGACAAATATCATCCAATAGAGACAAGACAATTTTCCATTCCAATTTACAAACACTGTCACGGTACGTATATAATTTTATTAATGCTAAGAATGAAAGATTGCAAAAAAATAAGAAATTGTAATGGAACAACTGAGAAACACAATCTTTTGTTATAAATATGTACAGTCGCTTAATGTAAGCGTATAATTCACCACAGCTCTCGTAACTGTTAGTAAAATTGTTTAAAAACGTTCTTCATTTAATTTTTATTTAAGATAATAAATAAGTACTGTTATAGAGCTGTTAAAACACAGTTATAGTGGTAAATCATTGAATTATTTTTACTGAAGTTCGAATTAGCAAATAAATAAAGATATATTAATATATATACTGGAAAAAAAAAAACAAAGTTTAAAATCATTAAAACTTATTTAAAATTTTGTTTTTAAATTTAACTTCTTTATGATCTTTGTATAAAATTAAAACGTTATTTAGAAAGGAGGGCTAATTTGGAGAACTTTTAAACAAAATTTTCTATAATTCCTGGATACTTGTTTTTAAAAAAAGTACAACTTACAAGTAATAACACAAAAAAAAACATACCTTAATATGATTTTATTTTTTTAGTTAAATGCTTCAAAAGGTATCCAAAAATGATAAAAAAGTTTCATACCTCTTAAAGCAAGTTTTTACGTTTCTGACTGGTATTTTAATACAATTTCTTATGAATTTTTTTCTTTTAAATAAATACAATATACTAATACAATCTTTTCAATGATTTTTTGTTGTAAAATTTTATTTTAAAAAATATTAAAATAATATAGATAAATTTATTATACATGTTTTCCGCTAGTATTTAAATAATAGAAAAACTAAATTTTTTTTTTATCCAGCTTACCAGCAAACAAAGATGTAATTTCTCTCAAGATCTTTCGGCTTATTTAAATCATCAAAATATTAAAATAAGTTAAAAATTAAAATGAGCATACAGTCATGATTGATTGTCAGTATTATTCTTCACACAGGTGCATTACTCTTGACAATCAATCATGACTACGCTCATTTTAATTTTTTATTTATTTTATTATTTTGATGATAGTTTAAATAAACTGAAAGATCTTGAGAGAAATTATTTTTTTTTTGCTGGTAAGGTGGATAGTTTTTTTTTATTTTAATAATATAGATAACAGAAAAACAACAAAAATCAGGCTAATTAAGATGGTAATAAAGCCTAATGTTAGAAACACTACTTAAATATATTTAAACCCATGTTCAATGTATGAGTAATCAAACTACCTTTCGAAAGTTATTATGAGGATCATTTTTAAAACAAGAATCCTTTTATTATATAAAACAATTTTTGTATACAAAAAAATCCATAGTATAAGGAAGTATTGTAATCGCGAAAAATTTCGGTTTTCGGATTCAACGTAAATATCCTATTTTGACCATCCCTAAATCCATTTTCACTAGTTTCGGCGTGACGTCTATACATACGTATCTCCTCGCATAACTCAACAACGATTAGCTGTAGGATTTATAATTGTTATAACATCTAGTTGTGCACCTCCCTTTGATTGCAATCGACTGAACCACAAGTCTCTAAAAAAAAAAGCCCAAAATCCCAAAAAATGTGGATTTTGGACTTTTTCTTAATTGCGGTAATAATCCCTCATTGAGAGCTTTTCAGCAATATATCATAAATGGTATTATTTTCATTGGTTCCAGAGTTATAGCCAAATAAAATTGTAATTAATTAAATATTTGAATCTTACAAGGGAGGGCATATAGGTTTGAATCAGACTTCATCTCTTTTTTCTTTTTTTTTATCATTTTAACATTTTTTTTTTTTAATTTAAATATATTGATTTAATAATTTTAACCCGTGATTGTAAAAAAGTTTTATAATAAATAATAATTCAATAATAACAATTAAAAAAATGAAATATGAAAAAAATCAGAAGTTATTAGTGAAATAAAATTTTATGGACTTTTTATTAATTAGGAATTAAATAGGTATTATTACATATTTTATGTGTAATAGATTTGGTGAAACATCTGATTACTTAATAATAATTGAAAATTATAATTTATAATCGTATTATTTTTCACATTTTCGTACAAGGAAATTATGTGGTGTACACATCACAATTTTTATTTTTACAATCAAAATATATATTAATGTATTTCTTAACATATTTCCAGGCAAGAGCATGAACCGATTCATGAACCAATTGATGAGATTTTGGTAAACATCATTATGGGTATGATGTGTTTTCAGATAAATAGATCCAATTTCAGAAAAAAAGATGGCGATAGATATGGAGAACTTCACAATATCTTCCATTGAAAATTTTCCAACTGATATCCCGTGTTACACGTGACGACTAGCTTTTTTGTGGAACAGACACACCTTCTTAGTGAGCAGGCCACACCCACAGTTACGTAGTACTGCGTATTATTTTTAACGTACATTTTTTGCTGTTGATGGTTTCTCCTAAAGGCAGATAATCAATCAGAAGAATGTTTTTCTGGTACAAAAAAAAAATTTCGAGCGATGACAGGGGTCCAAATCCTACTTCATTAAGTACGTTTGTTCTCCCTTCAATGAATAACCGACACCATTTCCGTACATTTTCCCCGTTTGTCAAGCTTCTCAAACATTTTAACCAGCTGTCGATGTATTTCCGGTTTTTTTTTTTAATAAAAAACCAATCACCGATTGCATCTCACATTATGAAAGGTTGACGATCGGTATGGTTAATGAAATACTATTGAAAAATAACGTCTGATTCACTCAAGAGCTTTTACTTAACTGACAGGGCTGCAAAACAAAATAAGAAATGTTCCCAAAGAGTTTCATTGTATCAATTTATGTTGTTAATGTATATGCAAACGTTCCTTACTGAAAACATTTTGTTTATTTATATTTTGTCTCTCTGTTATCATTTACAATCGGTAGTTTACCTCATAGGGGACCATAAATAAATTTTATTACGGATAATCATGTGAAGGGAGGTCCCAGACAAAACCCCTCATTAAAGCATACGAAAGTTCAACAGCTCATGTATAAGAAAATCACTTGTATAAACGGTAAAATAACGGTAGAAATAAAGGAAGAAAAAAGAAAAATAATTTCATCAATACCAATATATGAAAACAACACTATAAATAAAACAAATATTCGGTAAATAGAACTGTCTATAATTGGTAGACTAACAAATTGACATTCACTATACAGTAACAAAGTCAATCTGTGTTACCACTACTAGGTTCCTTCTCAGGTCACTCCTCCGGTTGCATATCCAAAGTTCAGCACGTGGAAACGTTTTAGTCTCCTAAACGTTATCGCTGTTTTCCAATAGATTTACTGCCAGATAATTTATATGTTTATTTAACCTCTTTTGCACCGCAAACTAATTTTTTAGATCTCTTCCTATTTTTTAAATCTCTTACATGAAGATAATTTTAGATAAAATTAAGTTTCTCTAGCCCTAACAAACCAAATCAAAATAAATATGTTGTTTCATATAACATTTAACATTGTTGAGATGATCTATCCATTGAGTGAATTTATTTTGAAATTTTTGAATTATCTCAAAAAGCTGTAACTCGTACTCCATAGCTAGATCCCATATGTCCAGATGGGTACAAGGATAACCCTGAAGATCAACAGTTTATTAGTTAACGATAACTGTTAATGAAATACAGTTTTATATAGCAACCAGTTCAGTTTTCTATACTTAATGTTAGGATTTTATAGAAATAGAAAACTTTTTAACAAAAATTCCAGAAATTAAAAAATTGTTTATTAAATTAGACAAAATTAATAATTAAAAATCGTATCTTGTAACGAGTTAGATTGAAAATTCCTACAAAATATCAGTCACACAGAAATTACATTTAGATACATTCTTTAAAAATGATTAAAAATCAAATAATATGAAATATTTTTTTACACAATATCGTAAAAAATAATTAACTTAAAGTAAAAACCATTTTTATTTTTTACTTACATACTGCAGGAAAAATTTAAATCAATCTTTACCTGAAATGAAAAAGAATATCAATTAAATAAAGAAAGATGAACAGTTCTATGTATTATTAAACTACATAAATTTAAATATATTATTTTTCTTTATTACTTCAAACTACTATATTAAAAAGTAAATGTAAACAAATGAGGTTTGCTCTTACCGACTATGATAAATTTTTATGATACATCTTCTAATGCTATAAATAATCCAACCGAACAGATCCCCTAAATCATTGCTGTGAAACTTTTACAATTATTATGCAATTTTTTAGAATCTCTTTAAAAATCTGCCTAAAAATGAATCATTATTCTAAATCACCTGAAAAACAAGATGTAAGATTTAGATTTACGGCTGATAAGCAGTAACCAATCAAAAAAATATACACAGATTAATAAAATGTTATTTACAAGTAAGGCAACAAACAGTTCTACATTTAAGTGGGTTTCATTCACTATAAATTTAAATTGTCTGTAAACACAAATCAATAAATGGATAATTAGATATCATTACTGATCATTTGTAAGTACAAATGTTCAACTAATGCGTTAAATAATGTTTAATAATGACTATTAAGCGATTGGAACGGTTTGAAAAGTGGCTCCAGAGAAGAATATTTTGCATGTCATGGACGGAACGAAAGACTAATGAAAAATTTTTGAAAAGACCTGGAGTTGGACGAGAGCCTGAAAACTATTAAATGCAAAAAGCTGGCTTATTTGGATCTCGTTTTAAGAGGAAGCCAATATCCACTTTTGAAATTGGTTCTTCAGACGAAAATTGAGGGGCGTAGAGGAGTTGGAAGGAGACGAACCTCCAGGTTGGACACATTAAGGATAGGCCCGGTATCCAAGTACAGAAGCGCTTTTGCATTGTGCTTATAATAAAGAGAAATACGCCACGTTGTTGATAGGCAATATCAGCAGAACTTGATATGGCACTTTAAGAGGAAAAATGCGTTAACATCTTTCCCATAAAAAAGGATGGTGCGTGGGTTTGTTTGTATGTTTGTTGTTTGTCGTATGTGCTCACATTTCTATTTTAGCTGCTATTGGCGCAGAGCAGACCAATGGTGTTCGCCGGGCAGCTGCGCACGGCGACTTTTTCTCAGCCGACACTCTTCCACTGGAAGCAGTCCGTTGTCAATTAATTTACACATTAATTAACTGAATTTCTTTTTGATTATTTTTATTCATATCTTGCATTCGTATTTGAATTTATTTATTTAACTTTATTAATAACAAAAGACGATAATAGTAAATATTTAGCAATAAAAAAAAGGATTCTTTATTTAGTGGGAGAGAGTCGTTTGCGCGCATCCGGCTAGCTTATCACGTGATTCACTCTGCGCCAATAGCAGGAGCTGAACTGGCAAGTAACACGATCTTATACGAACACACACAAGACTAAACGATAAAGATAGCATCCCCATACCAAATATCTGTTATTATATTTTTATTAAATTCTATATCTACTCGCTCCTTAAGCCTACTTAAAAAATAAAAACCAACCTGTTCAGAAAAATATTTTCTACACACTAATATTTCTTTCGTAAAATATTTCTGTAAAATACTTAATATTCTCACAAACATACAAACGCGTCAATGGTCCAATGGGCACAGCCCTGACCGGCTGATTCGAATAAAAAAAAAAACACAATGAAAAATTACTTATTTAGTTACTTATGATTACAGATGGATTATAGTACTGATCTACTTAGATCTCTGTTAAGCTGACAGCACTACAATTGGTTTTTTAACCGAAAAGTAGAAAGATCAATTATTGACTTATAAGCTGTCGTAAGAACTGTCATTTTTTTTAAACATAAGCGAACAAAGACAAGCATTTTAACCATTAAGCATACTACGCAACCCTAGATAAGTATTTTCAAGAAATGAAATTAGACATAACAATTAGGCAATCCTCTTTAGTCAGACAACCCTTACCCCCTCTAAGGAAAACAGGGCATTTTTATTCAAGATCGAAAGTATATTAGTAATTGATTCTGAGTAATAATTAATCATTTATTTTCCATTGAGCAGTTTAAATATTCACAAGAAAATAATTGCTTTCTCTGTTACAACCAAAACCATACGGCAACATAATTAGATTTTTTCTTTAGCTTCCGGAACCACCATTATGTATTGCTTCAGAGGAGGAGATGAAATGACAGTCTTTAGCTTGTGAAAATGTCATGCTTGACCGGAATTCGAATCTGGGACCTCCGGATGAAAGGGCGAAATGTTACCACTCGTGACAAGGAAGCCGGCAACATAACTGGATTTAATAAAAAAATACTGCCGACTACATCCAAAGTGGAACTGTCAAATTAAACTGCAAAATTTCATATTCCAACAAAACAAAAAAAAAATATTATGATTTTCCGACTACATCCAAAGTGGAACAGTCAAATTAAACTGAAAAATTTCATTTTCCAACGAAAGAAAAAAAATCATGATTTAAAACTAAATCAGAAAAACAGATTTCTTTTAAATTACAAAATACAACCGATATGGACAGTCAAAATAATACTGAAGAAAAGAAGAACTAAAAATAATGAGTCTTATCATTTTGTGTTCTCTGACTTTTTATAAAATCATGAGTTCTAAAAAAAAAAAAATAAAAAAAAAAATTATCTCGCATGAAATAAAATATATTTTTTTTTTTTTTATGAACGATGCCATAAGGAAAAAAAACATAATTGTTAATTATGTTACAAACACATTAATTTAATTATGAACCAAACTTGATCTTTCGTTAAATTAAAATAATAAAACTAATTTGATTATAAATTTTGCGGCGGCTTTCGGTATGTAAAGTTCTGAACAATTTTTTTTTTCTTTTATTATTTTAATTTAAGGAAAGAACAAGGTGGTTAGTCAAAAGCATGGAAGTTGAATTTTTTTACTACTATAAAATAAGCTGTTTAGCTACTGTTAACTTAGCGACTGTGTTGGAGAATTTTGAAAGCGTATTATTCCCATGGAGTGTTTTAGTAAAATAAAATTCATAAGATCAATCCACATAGAAATTTAGTGACAATTTATTCTTCCTACTAAGATTTTAAAGTCAAATTGCCATATCTATTTGGTGTGGGAAGATTTTTTTTTTGTAATACATATTTCATACAAAACGAATATGAAAATAAATCGAATGAATCGAAACGAATAATAAACATTCTAAAATATTCCAATACTGTAGGTAAAATAGAGAGTCACAAAAAATAGTTCTAGAATAAAGATGACAGTACTCGGCTCATTACATTGAAAAAGCCTGTCAATGCTTCACCCAAACACAGCTTTACAACAAACTTCTGTATTTTTTACTGTTTAAAAATCAAGATGTTTGGGATGAAAGTGAAAAAATATCAATGAAGTAACATTTTGAGTCCTACCGAGCACGTGAATACCATTATTCAGAAGATGATGAATTACTTTCAACAATGTTTTCAGTAGAGTACTTAGTCGGAAAACGCTTCAAAAGAGTTACTTACAAAAAAATGATTTAAAAAAATAAGATTTGTTCATAAAGAGAAAGTAAAATTATATATTTTAAGTTAGTAAACAAATGTTAGACATAAAAAATATATTTCACTGAGCATATTATAATCTTATGCAATGAACATTTAGATTTTAGAACTCTGCCGTATCGTGTAAAAATTTTATTTTACTTGCTTTTCTTTAACACAATGTTTTTTTTAACATTTTGTCATCATATCTTGTATCCTTAATTTAACATACTTCCTAACATTGCCGATTGATAAAAGTTTGCACAGTTACTAAGGTCGGGTGACTACAATATTTTACCACCCCTTAAGGGTACAGATGTAATAATTTAACATACTTCTTGACATACATTTTAATATAAGATGTTATCTTTTGAAATCCAAATTAATCTACTAATTAAACTCATGTAATGTATGATAATAATTTTATTAAAGTTTGACTAAAAAGCATAAAGCAAGTTTTATAAAATTTTTATAAAATTATTTTATTTATCATATCTGCCACTATTTTTGTAAAAAAAAATATATTTTTTATCTCTTAATCACATGTAAAGTACATATATGGTATCTAAAATTTTTAATTTAGTTCACAAATCATAATCATTGGAATTTATGTAGTTAATATACGAATACTTCAAATCAACTTTTTGAAGTTGATTACAAGTTTTTGCAACAAAATGTAAGAAAGCGTTCACAGGAAACAAAAACAATTCCAGTTCATAAAAGTCGAGCTTTTTACTATATTTATTTATTTTTTATTTCACGACAAAGCCGGTTAATGATTCACAATAATCTTGGCATTATTCTTATTGTGTCAAAAAACCAACTACAGAAGGTTTTTCCAGGCTCAATAACAACTGCAATTACATCCCGTATGTTTAAAGAGTTTAAATTAGTCAAGTAATCAAGGTTAGTACAGAATATTTTGCACCCAAATGCAACAATTTTCGTCTAAGAGAGACGATGTTGATATTTAAACAAATAATTTTATCCTCCTCCAATCAGATTTCTTATTTTTCTAAAAATTAAAAACTAAATATATAAAACAATAAACATTAAAAAATTTTTTAAATCACGACTGACCAGAAAAAACACTGCTGTAAAAAATTGCTCTTTAATATAGGATAATTAAACAGAATGCGGGTTACAATTTTGTACATAATATAAGTTTTTTCAAATTTTTATATATATACACACGAGGCGTGTTTTTAAAGTAAGTGACGTTTTGAAATCAAGCCGATGCAGCGCTGCGGTCGATGTCTTGCACATGCGCATTGTTTTCCTTCATCTGTTTGTAAGCCACAGACGCCATTACGGCCAAAATCGGTGGTGTTTACATTTACTTTTGCGTATTTAAAATGCCTCTGCGAATTGAGAATTCCGCCAACTGTGAAATACGTGCTATTATTCGTTCTGTGTGCTAAAGGCGATAAACCAGTTGAAATTCACCGTCAGATTTGTGAAGTCTATGGATAAAACATTATGAGTGATGGATTGGTACGGAAATAGGTGGGAGCTTTCAAGGATGGCCTAACAAACGTTCATGACGAGGAACGTAGCGGGCGACCTTCAGTGATCACTGACGATTTGGTGCAAAAAGTCGATGAAAAAATTAAAGAAAACAGACGCTTCACGATTTCTTCATTATCATTGGAGTTCCCTCAAGTTTCAAGAAGTGTTCTTTACGAAATTGTTAGTGAACGGTTAAAGTACCGAAAATTGTGCTCACGGCCGTGTTGCAGTGGCTGTTAAATTAGGCGGCAAAGTTTTATGACGATGGAATACAAAAGCTTGTGGTCCGGTATGACAAGTGCCTTAATATTGAAGGCACCTATGTAGAAAAGTAGATTAAGATACTGGCTTTCATGTAAAAATTAAATAATTATGAAAAGTTTCTTTATTTTTTTTTTTTTATTTCAAAACGGTACTTACTTTAAAAACACGCCTCGTATGTATATATATATATAGTCTATAACTGCCGGTAACGTAAGGATTCCCACTTGAGATCATACATCTAAACTGGTTCAGCCGTGGAGCTTCTGAGGTGAAACAAACATACACCCACCCTAAATACATTACACTCCTTTTTGGGCAGTCATGTAAAATGGTATATATCCATCAATAATGATTTATGAATCGCATTATAAAATTCTTGTATCAATCAAAGAGAGAATCTTCTAAATCAAAGAAATAATTTTCTACCACGATTTTTACTGTGAATATTAAATGAAGCTTAATTTTCACATAATTGAGCCATTAATTCATCATCATATGTTTTTCTTATTTTATAAATTTCTACTTATAAAGTTTTCTTGCAATTAAAAATGGAATACGCTTTGAATTTTTCGGGATTTTTTTTCTAACGTTTTGAGTACTGTTTTAAACATGGAACTTGGATTTATTTATTTATTTTATTTTTTAATTTAATTTATATAACTATCCATCAGACCTAAGTCTGTCGACGGATATACTAAGCTTAATG
>JAAAKQ030276044.1:0-10531 GCA_010016005.3 Zanna intricata | reverse complement strand
AACACAAAAATATATATATATATATATATATATATATATATATACACATCAAATAGAACATCAGAAAATATGAAGGAAATAAAGGAAATGAATGAAGAAAAATAATTCCATACTAGCATTATTTAATTGCACATTTTAATGTAATTTACATTGTTTGGGGGTGCTGTCATTTAAACAAGTTTTAAAACTGTTCTTTTTCATTTATGATATAATTGATATTTATTATTCAGTTAGTTAAAATAATATAGAACAATTTAATTTGGTGTTACAAAATTATTTTTTTTGAATAAGTTTTTACAGTTTGAAGTATTTTCTTTACCTTTTTTTAAATTATACTAATTTGTCGAAGTAAGTTTACTACAAAGAAACAGTTTAAATCTTTAATGTTCATGAAGAAAATTCAGTCAGACCTTATCATTATCGATTGGTTTATGATTTTTTTCTGCACGCGATTATTGTTGTGTCTATACATGTCACAACATGTTGTGTCAACATGTCCAAAAATAATTTACCACCACCTTATTGAGAGTTTGAAAACTAATTAAAAAACCTAAGAAAATTATAAATTTGTGTCTTATTTTTTTTAGAGTAGATTCTGTATGTGAATGTGATGGTTATACATCGTGTAAAATATTACAGGGAGCAGCAACCTAGTAATTGTTAGGTGTGAAGAAAGTATAAAATTGCTGTTCTTCCTCAAGCAATTTAATAAACTCATTGAGTTTAATAAATTTTTTTGCAAATTTAGTGTATGCTATTTTCAGTTTTTAGTATCTTTAGGTCTTTATATCCAAGAATACTAAAAAAAATTGATCTTAATCTCTCACTTAATAATACTGTATGTTAATACAATGTATGTTTTTTCTCTTCTAGGTTTATTATTTAATGTAACTGGTTATAACACTGAAACATCTTATTCATGCACCGACTTTAATAAATACAGTTTTTGGCTTTATTAAAATTTTCATAAAAAATGAATTTGGTAAGGGGAAACTTAATTTTACAAACATCTGGAAGATCACATATCGCTTTCTGTTAGTATCATCGCAGCATCGAATAAGATTTAAACATTTTGAGGTTTGCTTGAGTATATTATCGTTGATTTTTTTTTTCATAATTTTTTATATGTAATTTTTTTTTTAGTCGATACTAACTAATGTTGTAAAGTAACACATAACATTTTTCTTTTTTTTCAGGTGAAATTAATATTTTTCATGGAGTTTTCTTAACTGATGATAATAACGACTTTATTGAAAATACAGCCAGCAGTAGTAATTATCAATGTCACCAGTGTCATAAATCTTACATACACAAAAGAAATTTATATAGACATTTAAAATTTGAATGCGGTCGCCAACCTCAGTTTCAGTGTACCGAATGCACCTACAAAACAAAAAGACGAGAAAGTTTAACTAAACATTTACTTATTATTCATAAACTTCAAACTATTACATAATTGTTGTATATTTATAATAAAAAATAAGTGAGTTTCAACTATTTTATTTATTTTGTTATTACTATACGTATTATTGTTTTCATTTTATTATCTGTTACTTTTTATATTGTTTACAAATAACTAGCATGCATAAACACGTGGAAGTTGGTGAAACCGTACACAAACTTGTAATTAGTTATATTTTTTTGTAAAATTTTTCTTTCCTAAATTTTTATGTTTTGTTATAAATGATGTAAAAATTATTATTGTTTTTATAACTAAATGACTTTTTAATATAGATTAGATTTTTTTCTTTCAGGTTTTAATGAAATGATGCGACGTTTCTTGAACGTTAAGAATATTGAATTTAACAATAATAATTTACAAAATAATTGGTATCAGTGTCATCAGTGTCATAAATTTTATGCCCATAAAGGTAATTTAGTCAGACATATTAAATTTGAATGCGGTGTTCAACGGCAGTTTAAGTGTTCTGATTGTCAATACATGTCAAAAAGAAAAGATCAACTAGTAAGACATCTGATGATGGTTCATGGAATATATACATTGACGTAACTTATTCTTTTTCTTGTTTTTTTTTTTTTCTGTAATATTTCTTATTTTAGGATTTAATCTTTCTAGATTGTTATCCTTTGGGGAATAATTATTATCTGACTGAATAATTCTGTAACTAGAAGCTTGAATATTTATATATTGTAAAATCAAAGGTTGTTTCTTTTGTGTATAAATAAAATTTTACAAGTTAAAATGTATGACAATAAACATTTTTCTGTACTCTTCATCTCGATCACTACTTTCATTTTTCTTGTATTTGTTGTTGTAATTATTGTATTTAATGGAATTAGGGATATGATAAATCGTTAATACATCCGAGTGTATACTGTAAGAAATAACCGTTGGCCTTCTAGTTGAAATTAGATCAATTTATCTGTTGTCATTTATTAATATTTAAAATTATGGTTTAATTTTCTAAAATTATTTTTTCTTTATATCAGAAAGAAAATCTTATTATTAATTTTTTTATATTTGGTAACTTAGTTTATAACCGTTATCTAATGATACTGTTTTATAGTGAATTTTATGTTTTAAAGTATATTTTTTTAATAAATAAAAACAATTATGTTAATTGCTGTATTTATTTCATTACATCCATAGAAATTGATTTACCTTACAGTCAAATCATTGTTTTTTTATTTTTTTTATTTACTGAAGAAAAGTATACATTAAAACCATGAGTAGAAAAAAAAATACGATCTTTAGGCTAATTTTTTATCAAAAGCTATTGAGCATATTTTTTTATTGACCGTCCCTTGATGAATATAATGAACGCATCTTGTATCCAAACTTAAGTTTGAATCTTTATTGCAAACTTAAAAGTAATATAAATTGTTGAGGAGGATGAGGAACTTTTCTGAGAAGTAAACTTATTTTCAATTAAAAAATATTTTTATTTCTTTTCAAATTATGATTGTGTTAATTCGAATAGTGTAAAGTAGTATTTTCATGAATTTTAAGTTCTCCTCTCGAGCCTAAAACATCATTATAAATTTGGTTTAGGTAATAATCCCGATTACAATCAGCAGTGTTGTTTAGAAGAAGAAAATTTCCCAACTATAATAATTTTAGAACAAATATTTAACCAAGATGATCTACTATATGGTTATTCCATGAATATCTAGGGATTATTTGGAGCTATCTATTTTTTTTTAACACTACCAGATTCGTCGCAGCTTCGCCCGCTCTGTACAGTTACTTGCGTTTCCCGTCGCGATCAGGAATGTTTAGCCAGTCAAGGCTCATTACACTTTCCCTTCCCATCTAACCAGTGGGCTCTGCACTCTGAGCCACTTTCTATTCATTAAACTCATAAAAAGCTATAACTCATAAAAAATTAAAAATAATTTAAAAAACATATAAATAAATAAACTGAAGATTCTTTTACTAAATTTAATGTAGTTTTATATATATATATATACACAACTCGTATATCGATTGTCATTGCCTATATCGATTGTTATCTATATCATTATCGACTTCCTCAGGCAGTTATGTGATTAAATTTTTCCAAATATCTCAACCCCCAGCGCCAGCGGGTCCATTTTTTTGCAAAAATATTTCGTTGCTGATATATATATTCTGAATATGTGTCAAATCGGACAATGAATACAATTGCTCGAAATATCTCAATCCCGATGACACTTAGCGGGTCCAATGTAATTTAGAAACTTTCGCACACGTGCGCACAACTACTCTCCAAAGTTTCATCGCAAACAGCTGAGTGGTATAGTAACGCGTACGGGATAAACAAACAACATTCATTTTTACTTTCTAGTACGAAGTAAAGGAAGTATTTTGATCACGAAAAATTATTATTGTAGTTTTCAGATTTCATCAGAAATATCCATTTTAATTAGTTTCGGCGTGACGTCTGTGCACGCACGCACGTATGTATCTCGTATAACTCGAAAACTATTAGCCTTAGGATGTTGACATTTTGGATTCAGAATTCTTGTAACATCTAGTTGTGCATCACCTATTTTGATTGCAATCGACTGAATCAAAAGTGTCCAAAAAAGTCCAAATTCCAAAAAATTTGGATTTTGGATTTTTTTAACTGCGGTAGTAAGCCGTCATTGAAATTATTTTCAACGATATATCAAAAGTGGTACTTTTTTTTCATTGGTTCCAAAATTATAACCACATAATATTTTAATTAATAAAGTTTATGGATCTTATAAGGTCCATATCGCACCTCGGTTCGAATCAGACTTCATCTACTTTAATTATTAACTTCTATTGTAAAAAAAAAAAAAAAAAATTGAAAATATATCAGAGGTTGTTAATGAAATAAAATTTTATGTACTTTTCATTTTAAAAACGTGTGTATATGAAATTTAATAGACGTACAAGGAATTCATGTAGTGTCCACATCAGATTTATATATATAAATTATTATTTTCCATTACTACACGTAATTTTAGATTATTATTTATTATTAAGTAAAAAAGTTTTGTTTTTAATAAAAGCTTTAAATACAATAATTTTATTATTGTAGCATGCAATTCAATGTAGTCATAATTTTTTTTGGTGGATTCATTATTAGGGTTCTTTTTATAGGATGGATGACCTTACAAATCCTTTACACAGAGTGATTCGTGGCTTTTTTCGTATGAAACATTTGTTGTGCTTTATTAAAATGTTATGATATAGAGGTTGTTTTTAGTTATTGTGATCGGATCTAATGGAAAGGATTACACCTTTTTTAGATATACGAGTATATTTTTGATCATAAAAAAAAAAACAATAACTAGTGAATTTTACAAGTTTTAAATTCTGTAAAGATTATAGAAGATTGTAAAAGAGATTGATCATATGCAAACTCAACAAACATTGATAAACTGAAAATATTTTAAAAATTAACAATTCAGCACAAAACTAGCTGCAGCATGGGCCTAAGCACGCCTCCGCAACTAGGCCCTCCTGACGGGTTGTCCTGGGCGTCTCGGAATGGGATTGTTTGCTGTCCAAAATTAATTACTTCTGTAAAAGTATATTTTTTTTTAAATGATGAAAATTCATATAATGAAAGTTAAATTAGATATTTAACTTTAGAAATTGATCCTAACTAATCGGATTTTCCGCTAATGATCGGTACATTTCGGTACCAAGTTTTTGGTTATAGTTCTATTTTAAGAAAATAAACAATCACATAAATAAATCTAAAAAAATTTTTTTTAAAACACCACTCTTTAAATTAAACGCATTAAAAAGTAAAAAATAATTTTAAGACAGTATCTTACAAGGGATTTGACTGCGAACTTTGATGGTGATATGTAAGATTATGTGAAAGTTGTAGCTTGAAGTAAAAAATTTGATGTTTTTGCCAATTTTTCCTTATGCGTATTTTTACCCCCACTCTTTAGGCCATTCATTACGCATAAAAAAAAAACTGGCATTAACATCAAATTTTTAATTTGAAGCTATGACTTTCACATAATATTATATATCACCATCTACTTTCTAATTTTTAGTGCGTGATATAAACGAGTGGTTTTTAAAAAGTTTTTTTATAATTTTTTATTTTATAATTTTAGTCTTCATAAGTATGTACTTTACAGATGCGCAAGCACACAGGTTTGAGAATATTTAACAAAAGATCATATCGGTACTTTTTACAGTGGGTAAGTACAATAAAAAAATTGTACTAAACGATTTAATTTCCGGTTAACCAAGATCAGATCGATCTAGACTTGTACCCGATGCGTTAAACTCTTAGCACTTGACCTGCTGATACGTACGCTGTTTGAATCATGAAAATCGGACGAGAGGTTGCCTGGATGTTACGGTTCTTACACTACATCGCACCCTGTCCCCAATTTACGAACGGCGTCCCTGGGGCACTTGAAAATATTATTATCCGACAGGTATCACTGGAAGCGAATCGTTTATCGAAAAAAATTTTCAGCGAGATGGACTGACCTTTTTCGAGATATTTCCAAAAATTCGGATTCGATTAAAAAGTACTAAATTTTACCAAAACTTCGATCTATTTATTGTATATCTATAAAAATTATTATATATACACCTTACTACCAAGAGAATTGCTGTTATTACTACTATTGAATCAATTACTACTACAATTTCACTACTATTGTACAATTACTACTAACGAATCAATACTACGGTTAGTGATCGGTACATTTCGGTGGTAGGCCAAGGGTAATGCACACACAGCCACACATACAAATGCCGTTTAGTAGTGTAGGATATTATAATTATTTAAGAAAGCCTAGAAATAATTGGAAATGGATGTAAAAGTTGACAGGCCTCAATTGTGGCATTATTCTTTTTATGAATTTTGTAATGTAGATATAAAATAAATATTTGGTGGTAGTATGGTAGTTTTACTTCATCTGAAAAGGACGTGTGATGGACAGGTCGACTTCATCTAAAGCCTCTGGAAACCATGAACTTACTTCATTCATTTAGTCTTGTTTTCCAGAGTGACCCAGTTTGGGCCATTCATCATAATATTTTCATATCCCTGTACAAAATCATTTCTACTCCCAACTGATCTTTTCTTCCATTTTTTTCTATCGCAGTTATATAACACCTGTTCTTGAGGCTTCTAAAACGCCTTCTGAAACTAAGCTCCTGTTAAACAAGACAGTTATGTCTTCTTTCTCTTTTATTCTTTAAGTTTCATTTTCTGTTTGAATTTTATTCTTTCTCTCTATTCAACTTCTGGCTTTCCGCATTGAACCAGAATATAAAGATTGGCAAATAATAAGTTTTATTGTGGAGCTTGTTATAAACATGATTTATTTGGGAATCTGTAGTACGTTATGTGATAACATTAGGGTGGTGTTTCAATTTGTGAATGTATAATTTTTTTATAGAATAAATTTATTAATAATATCATTTTTGTTGAAATTAAACTATTTTTCGGGCATAAGAATTTTTCTTATAATTTATGGGATGCAATTTCAACAGTGGATAAAATATAAACTAGAAGATCATTCTAATTATTCGGTAAATGACAGAATATGAGTGAATCTCATTTTAGTTATTTGTATGATACATATATATATATTTTGTAATATCCAAAAAAAACAGGTATTGTTTTATTTTTTATTTTTGTTCGGTGGAAAAATATTTAAATTATGTTACTATTGTCTGCAGTTTTGACAACTTTATGTAAACTGTTTTGAATGTTCATAGGATATCTAATGATTCTGTGGGATTTATTTAGTAAGCCTAATTATTGTTTCTTCTTTAGAAAAGTGTATGTATTTATTAAGTATTGTATTTAAAAACAGAAAATTTCGATAAATATTGAAGTAAGAGGTGTATGCGTTAACTGTAAAAAAATATTCAACTGGAATATTGGTATTTAGCTGGTAAGAATTAACTGTTTTTCTGCATGTTTGCATATTTTCTTTTAAAAAAAAAAATGTAATTTTAATTTCAGTAATAATTCTTGATGCTCAGTGTAGTAAACAGATTGGAGATTAATACACAAGGAGCATGAATCAACTCCTCAAGAAGAATTGAATTTTCAATGATAAAAATTTTTTTTTCTATGAATAAACTTATGCTTTCATTATTTTGCATGATTTCAGTGTTAAATATTAATTTTAACTTTAGAAAGTTAAAATTTATCAAAATTCTACCTGGCTGTCTGTTTATAAATTTTTCAATATCATTTTTTTTTTATCATCAACTATGTAATGACAAGTTTAAAGAAAAGATTTCTTTGGTTAAACAGATCTAAAGTTGAAGGATTTTCGTGAAGAAAGTATGACCTGATATATTCCCCAGCAGAAAATCCTGGCTCATCCCCTTATTGGTTATCAAGTTCATAATTTTATACCTAAATCTGCATAAAAACATTTAAAATTCACTATCACTGTATCACTATTAGTGAATTAGGATCCATTGTTTAAGTACTGGTTAGAATACTAAAAACTGTGTTTACTAATATTTTTTATTGAATGCCATTAGGATTTGACTAGTCAGTAAACTATATGAAAAATTAGTATACATTTTTAAAAAACTTTTGGCTTAATTTTATTTTGTAATAATAAAAAAAAAAAAAATCAGTAAACATCAAATTTATTGTTAATTGTGTAAAATATGTACGATTACTATCCACTTAGTATTTTTTACAGGTATTTCTGAAATGTTTGAACTGGAGCTGCACGAGCCATCACTTTCATCATATGACCCTACTATAGGTGATGCAACATGTGCTGTTCATCAGTGTCCTCAGTGTAAAAAAACATATGTTCATCAAAAAAACTTAGCAAGACATTTAAAATTTGAGTGTGGTGTTTTACGACAGTTTAATTGTAGCGAATGTCAATATAAATCCAAAAGAAAGGATCATCTCACCAGGCATTTATTAACAGTTCATGGCAGAATATATTAAATTAAATAATCTTTAATAAATAACTATTATTTTGTTGTTTGATTATCAATCACAGTACTATCAATAATAATTTGAAATTTTCTGTAGCTGAGAAGCTTTAGCATGTTGAAAGAAGAAAGTTGCAATGCTTGACTGTTTATAAGAATGTATTAGGCTGTACTCCTGTTCGTTGTTTGTTGCGGTTTATCTTTTGATTTATGCTTATTTTCATTCCCAAAGTAATCTACATACCAATAAGTGTAATTTCTGTTTTTATTTTTGTTGTAATTTAATATTTTAGGTTGTGGAAACCATAAAAAATCAGTCTTTTTCCTTGAATACTTAAAAAAAATTATTATTAGTGTGTGGAATTTGTGCTATAGATTAATAGAATTGTAAAATAATTATGTAATATCTTCTAGAAAAAAATTGTTGTAACAAGCAGTTTAATTTTATTTGATTACAGTGTAATTTGATTTGCTTATGTTATTTTCTATTCATAAATCTGTATTTTACTTATAAAATACAATATATAATGTTGCGGATTAAATTGTTGATAATATTTATAAAAAAACAATTATAATTTACCTGCGAGGTACTTTTGGTTTAATAAGGTGTCTGAAAGAATCTACAAGTTAAACAGAATTAGTCTTCAGATGTCTTTGAAGGTAATTTTGAACACTGATGTTTTTTAGTTTCCAGAATTTCAGAAAGCCTTAATTTACCTGGAGGAACTGAAACTCAGGCGAAATCTTTCACCCTGTATAACTCGCTAACGAAGCATTTTCAGACCTATGTTTATATGAACTTTTTTCTTATTTTTAGCCTCTAGAATGAGTTGTCAAAGTATTGTCCTATCCTCCTGAATCACTCTGTATATCAAGAATTTCTGCTCAGAAATTCATGGAATTTAGTTGGAAAACTTTTAAAATTAATACCTACTCCTGATTTTTCACATACCCTTGAACCCTTGCATCATGCATAATAATAGTTATCTTCTTGCATTACTTTTTTTAAAAATGTTTTTGTGATTTTTTAACTTTATATTTCTTGTGATTTGGTTGAATGGAAATGGATAACCATACTCTTTTGTTACCAAATCTGTTATGAAATAAAAACATTTATAATATTAACTGAAATATGTGAATAATAATTTTTCTGCTCTGTAACCCCATATATATATATTTTTTTTTTTACTCACTTTTGATATGTTAGGCTTCTCATTTGGTTTTAGGTGATAAAATTAATGATAAATAAAACTTGAACCTTCTGAAACGTAAAATAATTATGATTTTTAAAGAGTTTAAAATTTAACTAAAACTTGTTTTCTGTTCACTTTAAAAAATAGGAAAATTACGTTTTCATCGAAGAGTTAGTGTCCACCTAATCTTGTTTGTCTGTGTCAGTAGGAAATGTTCTTTTTCAGACTATTTCAACATAGATGTGTTGAAAGTTATGTATAACATTAAATTTTATGTAAAATAACTTGACATTTTATTAATTATCTTATTATCATTAAAAAAAAATAAAAAATAAATTTTTGTTTCATTGTGAGTTAAATTAATGAAAAAATAGAAAATTAATAAATATATTTTAATATTATATTAATTTTGTTTTATGTATTTTTAGTATTTTATTTATATAAATTTATTATGGAAAAATTTTTCTCGAGTAAAAGTAATTACTTGTATAAGAGTAGGAGTTGAGGCTCGCTTAGATGAATCGGTTTGTGTTTGGTTTAATATGTAACTGTCTTTGAGTGAAATGTTATAATTGTAGTTTGTGTCTTAGGTTAGTCATCAATGATCTAATTTTTAAATAAAACTTCCTTGTCATTGTAACTTCAATTAATAGTTCTTAATAATTATCTTTGTAACACTGCATTTCAGAAACAAGAAATCTGAACTTTTTTTTCCTATAATAACAAATACCATTATTTAACCCGTAGTATATTTAAAAAATTGGTAGAAAGAAGTTTAAAAGATATTAAATATATCAAATAAATAATAATTTTATTTAGAAATAGTGATGTGTAGTTTTTAAACTGTTCTGGTGTGTTTCTTTTTTACATTAAAGATATATATTACTTTTTTTTACTCTTCTAACAAAAAATGAAATGTTAAATTAAAATTAAGTTCATTCTGTGAATATAGGTTTGTCAGAAT
>JAAAKQ030276022.1:0-10531 GCA_010016005.3 Zanna intricata | reverse complement strand
CCATAAGGTATTAACTTCAGAGGATGAATGAGGATGATGTGTATGAATGTGAATGAAGTGTAGTCTTGTACAATCTCCACAAGACTACACTATATCTACAAATCAACGTGCTCTGGATAATTATAACAGTCTTTCTATACTGTATATGTACAGTATAGTATATCTCTCTATATATTAATATACGTACATGCATATACATTATACAGAAAGAGAGAAAAAGAGCAAGAGAAAGAAAGAGAAGAGGAATCAACGTCTTTTTTTACTGTATATTGATGTAAACATATACACATATGCATAAGTATACAGAAAAAGAGAGCGAGAGAGAGAAAGAGAAGTATATTGATCACTGACATATCATCAATGTTTTTTCTCTCACCTATGTATATGCTTAACGTCTCAGGACGATTTTTGATTACCAGTCAGCTATCATTTTTCTACATGCAAACGTCTGTCTGGCACAATGCCCCCAAAAAAAGTTTTTACTAAAAAAAAAAAGAATTGCATTTATAAATGTATTAATACATTTTTATTTTTATTTAAAATTATTTTTCAAATTTTACTCATGGAATTCATTTTCTTAAATGAAAATTAATGGCTTTGTTCTTATTAAATAAAATGAATTATGTTCTCACACAACTGAATAATGATATAGAATGACATGTGATAATCAAACTTAATTTGTAGGTAAGTTGTCAAAGAGAGAAAACAAATCAAAAAAAGAGTGAGACAGGAAGGAGCTATATGGGGTCCAGTTATCAGCTTAGATATAACATTGCGTATTTAAACAGCTATATCTGTTAAAGTGAATTCTATTTTTAATGTTATGTTTTTGTTCTCCAGTTTTGTGAGTTCTTGTGTTTTTAACATTTACAACTTTTTAACCAGAATGATGGTTTTTGTGGATGCTCATTTGTAATTTTAATTAGTAAATTTTCTTGATGAGTGGCTTTTATTATTATAATTTTGTATCCGGTAGTTTTTTATTCATTATTTTATGTATCTCATAAAAAAATACAAGATTATATGCTACAAACAAACAAAACACTTCATTAATACATCCCAGAAGTTTATTACTTAGATTGAGTGACTTCACCAAAAAAATATATAGACTAACAGCATTCAAATTCGGGCATATTAAACACACAGTCTTAACAACTATGAAGGTCAAACTTTGCAGATCATCACTTAAAATATGTATATACATACAGAGCTATAAATCACAAATACAGATTTTACATATAGTGCAAAAAAACTGTGACCTCTGCATTCTTGAACAATTGCAATTAACCTATTATTACTCAGCCATAACAGGAAACTTCTTAATCATGAATATGGGTATTATAAACACCCAGTATCTATAATGAGAGATTTGTATAATAGCCAAAAAACAATACCGTAATAGCAGATTTCCATTCAGTTAGAAAGTGATTTTTTTTGTATTTATTTTTTCAGAAATGTAATTCCTTGGATTTATAGAGTGTTTAATGTTATAGTTATTGAAACCAGGATTTCATGAAAAATGTTTATTCTGTTTGCCTAAAGTACTTTTGCAACCTTAGCAATCTATTAAATTTCTATAAAATTAAATTAAACAAATTGGGTGGTTTTGATATAGGCAGATTCAAACTCTTGATTTATAACCTATATGTGCAGACATGTTGTTCTGTTTTCTGTTATATTGATACAGTGAAAACAGCTGCTGTAATTAGTCTTCAGAAATACAAAAAAAAATCACATTTAAAAGCATATTCACCTGATGAGTCTAAAGTCGCAATTAAATTCCATATTAATTGGCAGTCTTTTTCAACTGGTCTTCATAATCAGTTTTTAACCGATCATTTGTCGCATATTTTTTTTTCCTTTTTAGCTTAAGTCAATCTTATGATTCATTCATTATATCTTTCAGCTACTTTGATTTTATGCTGTTATATTTTTCAGCTACTTTGAATTTAATCTTATCTTGTTCAGACAACTGTTTCTTCTGTGTTTTGCATCAGTTATTTTTATTTACAGCTTTTAACATGTATTAATTTGTTTAGTTTTATTTTGTAAGTGTAAATCAGTTGTAATCAAATTACTCATTTTCTCTGTATTAAGGTACAATTATTTGTTTCCTTCTCATAGCAGCGATTATATTCTTTAAATATTACGCATATAACTTCAGCTAAAAATATTGTATGTGTTATATACTATTATATATTTTTATTCTAATAGTGCAAAAATATATGGAGTTTCTCTTAAAGACAAGTACAGGTAATTAAACATTTCTATTTCATGTTTTGGTGCGATGTAATTATTTTACTAGTCTTCAAAGCGTTAACAATATGTGTTCTAACATTTCATTAAATGGTTCTTATATGATGTAATTGTGTGAAATGTGAATTTATTTAATGTATGTAATGTAATTTTATAATTTTTTTTACATAAATTCAGCACTTCCATGTCATACGTGAATTTTATGAATTGCCATCAGGAAAAGTAGATATTTTTTGTATAATATTTAAACTGACACCAGTATTTGTTTCTTTTTAAAGGTATCGTGATTTAGAAGAAAGTAATGTTTTGGTGCAGTGGTTGTGGTCAGTACTTGAGAGTTTCTCAGATTCTGAGAGAGTGCTGTTCATGAGATTTGTATCCGGGCGATCTCGCCTTCCAGCTAACTTGGCCGATCTCTCTCAGCGATTTCAGGTATATGTTTACCTAATTCTTAACTTTAGTTGTGCTTTTGAAGTATTAAGTTTGATATGAAGTGAAAATGTAAACAGCTAAATTCAGTATCATGGATCTATTGAAGTCTTCTTTACTTTATTTATTTGATCTAAGGAGTACCAAGTCTTTTTGGAAACTAAAAAACTGACACCATTTTTAAACAGTATAATTACAATTTACACTGTTCCATCATTTGAGTGCAATTTATAGAAATTTATATTTGTATAATTATAATAGTATGTTTGCAGTTTTTTGAAGTGTGCATTACCAACTGTAAACACACAATTAAAAATTTCATCATTTGATAAGAATACACTTGTAAAATGCAAATCTTCATGTTAAGAAAAATCATAGGAAAGTTCTGCATTCCTTGTTCTTATTATTATTTATTTGCTCAAAATTTTGAACCATTCCTGTATACCCAAAAATGATTATCTAAAACAACTAAAAAATTCTTCATTAGCAGTTCAATAAATTATTTACTTGATGGATTGTAACTATCTAACTTTAAATAGAAGTTAAACTGTTGCATTCTACCACTCAGCAGATGTAATTTTGCTAATTGTTGGATTAAATTCCCATTAATCATAACAATAGCATTTCTCTTGCTCACAGTGTAAAATTTCTTGACGATTAATTGTGTGATAAACTTTTGTAAAATATCACACATTTAATTCATTTGCAACAAAATCGTATTTTATTGTTTTGCTTTGAAGCATTTTAATAAAATGTTAAGCTTGTCAACAATGTTACATATTTATTACGCCCACATATATTCCCATCTGAAATATATCATCTCTAGTGAGGGGTCTCATAAAAATTTAATATTTTCAGAGTATAAAAATTAACTGTTAGATCAATCATTGATTGTTGTCATAAATATGAAACATGAAGACACTATTAAATTTAGTAAATTAAAAATATTAACTTATCTATATATTTATATATCTGAATCTGCATCCTTAGAAAAAAAATGGTAATTTATTCTTAAAAAATAACATTATACATCTTTCAAATCAAACAACAGAACTTTTTTTATGTAAATCAAGATAGTACTTTAATACAAGAGAGTGAAACTTGTTTTCCTTCTTTTGCCATTTGTAATAAATTATTGAACTATTTTAAAAGTATGTCCACCAGTTTATTTAAAGTAAACTTAAAAAATGTTCTTTTGTATAATTAATATTACTCATTTGATAATGTTTTAAATAGTACTAAAGAAAAAGTTGTAAAAAAGCTGTGAATTTTCTGCATTTTCATTAGCATCCTGTTAATTGTCTCTCTGTTATCATCATTTGCACTTACTATCTTCACATATTTATTTTAATATTATTTCGTATATGAAACATGTTTATAAAGTAAGATGCGTTTTGAAATAAAAAAAAAAACAGGAAAATATAAACAAAGTTTATTACGTAAGTATAAAAACTAATTTACTATTTTCTACATAGCTGCCTTCAACTTTGAGGTTTTTCACAGTGTTTCACTTGTTCCTTCATTCTCGCTTCAAGGAATTTCACCACCAATGACATGTAGTTACACCATTTTTCAATTTGTCATTTGTGACGACAAAAAAGCCATTGCTTAAGATGAAGAAAAAAAATTGCTGAGAGCTAAGTCAATGCTGTGGGTGATTGAAGATTTTCCCATGAAAATTTTCAAGACAGTGAGAGACACCTCACTGTCTTGATGTACCTCTTTGTGTATACTTTTATATATCCCTTTATATATTATATTTTATAAATACCTTTATACATTATGTAATGTCTGTGTGTATACCTCTGTATTATCATGCAAAAACTTAATCCTGCAGGATAGCATCCTACATTGTTTATATTTTACATCTCTTCTAAGATTTTTTAATGTTAATTTTTTAATCCGCAGTACATATTGGCATTCACAGAAATTCCACAATCACAAAACTCAACAAGGAAGATGCTCTTTTTGTCCCAATAAATAGTACCCATAAGCTTCTTTACCGAATGTTCTTGTTGAACTTCTTTGGTCTGTAAGATGAGTGTCACCACTCATCTTACAGACCAAATTCGAATAAGAAATGCTGCTTTGTCTCAATGTTCGAATAAGAAATTCTGGTTTCATCTCTGCTAACATGTGTTCAAAATTCTATCACCTTGATTTTGTAACACCGCAAAAATTCATGCACTGCAACAAAATGTTTTTTCTTGTGTGTAGATTAACATCTTTGGCACCCATTGGCAGACAATATTTATAGGCAAAGTTTTGAGTCAAAATTTCATAAATCAAAGTTCAGGAAACATCTTAGGCATCAAATCATCCGTTATTGTGACATCCAGGTCTACATTCTTCGTTTCATTTGATTTTCTCAAAATGAATGGCACAACTGTGTTACTTTAGCACTAGTCATGATTTTCGGCTCATACACATCACAAATTTTCCTGTGAATTTCAGCTGCAGGAATTTTTTTTCCAATCAAAATAATGATTATTCCTTATACAATAGTATCATGAATTGGTAGTGCTCGTTATAAAAGGATGAATACAGACAAGTAACAGCAGAATGGCTAAACTGTTATTGCTGACTGCTACTATTATTGCTAATAGAATAGCTGACTACTGACAATAGCTGGTTGACATAAGTGTGCTATGCAAGCACCAGCTATGTATATTGAGTTTATAGGCAGCAATTTCAAAACAGATTTTATTTTTAAAAGCATACTTCTATTTATATTTTAAATCTCTAATACTAACTTTGATGGCTTCTATTTTTATTTTACAATTAAATGTACGAGGGTCGTCCACAAAGTAACCGCCATTTACGCGTAGCGGGAGAAGTAGTTGGGATAGCGCCACCTTTCTGATATCTGTGTGTGTAGCAGCCCAGTATGCTTCTAACTGTGCAAGGCAGAGTATCGTTTGATTGTGCAAATGCTGAAACAGCTCCTTTTTTATCACTGGAATAGCAAATAGCACAGATAAACTGAATAGCTGCTGTATCTCTACATAATGTAATAATATATACTGAACAGAATAAATATTTGCATGCATGTGTACGTGTGTATTTGTATGCAACATTGTTATCAATTTTTTTTTTCTTTATTTTAAATTTTATATTTGTTCTCATTCATTTTTAATTATTTTTTCTGATTGATGGATTATACCAATCTTGATTTTATTCTTCTGTTTATTCGACCCTGTACAACCCCAAATTATATGTGTTTAATTTATGTAGAACATAACAAATTGTATAAAGTTTTCATTATATTTCTTCCACTGCTGTCTTTTTCTTGAAGTTTGTATTGTATTTTAGTTCATCTAAAATTTTTTTTGTTGATCATGAATTTTCAGTTATATTGATTATCCAACTATTTAGCCCTCTAAAAAAATGTGGTCTTATGTATGACATTTTGGCAATTATTAAAGAAAGGCCAAGGAAAAACCCAAATACATTTGTTTATTACGCTTCAAAAATTTCTGGAATATTAATTTTTAGAAATCTCATAAGTATTATGAGATTACATTATATAAGTATTATATAATGTTTTTTCTCTCCTGCCACCATTGTTATAAGAAAAGAAAGATTTTCATCAACCAAGGCAGTGCAAAGAATATAATCCTACTGTTTTCCAAATGAACTGCTGTATGTAATTTTGCTTGCAAGCCATTTGCAGCAGAAACTGCATATGTTGCAGTTGATTAGTTATAAATTCCATGATTATAACCTTAAAAATTATCTAAAAAATTTTCTATTATTTAAGTCCAAAATTTAATTGTTTAAAAAAATATTTTATTATTTTAATTCCCCCCCCCAAAAAAAAAAAGAAATTGAAAAAACGAGCATGTTACATATTACCGTTTGGTCACATCATCAATTAAAAAAATTATTGTCGTTATACATGATATGATTGGAAAGTATTAAAATACATGCCATCACTACTCAATAGGCATAAATTTGTTTGTGGGTGGGAAAGGAGAAGCTTCCTTTGTCCTTGAAACAATCTGAAAAGATTATTATGATATCTCTGTTCACTACAGAGTGGTATCACATATTTTCAGTTCTCAGTGGATTATTGATTTTGCAAAATTGTTGAAAAAAACAAAATTATATGTTTGTGTCAAATTTTGTTTGAAAATTGAGAAATCAGATTTGGAGACTTATGAAATCTTAAAAAACAGCCTTCAGGAATAAATGTCAGAACTGGTCAAATGTTTTTATCTCATTTAACAAATTCAAAGATAGGTGCTATCAGTTTAAGATGACCCAGACCAGCTGGCCTTACACTTCAAAAACCAGTGAAAAAATTGTGAAAATTTGCAATTTAGTGTGCTCTGACCATAGACTTAAAATTAGAGAGATATGGGTGATGAACTGAATTTAAGCTTTTACATAGATCAGCCAATTTTAACTGAAGATTTGAACATACATCGAGTGTCCATGAAATTCATTCTGAAATTGTTGGCAGATCACCAGAAACAACACCACAAAGTTTTCCTAGAACTAATTAATCTGGCTGAAACTGCCCCAGATTTGTTACATAGAGCAGTTTCAAGCGATGAATCAAGGGTTTGTGGGTATGATCGAAACAAAGGCTTTTATTGCAATGGAAGGGTTTCCACAGCCAAAAAAAGTGCAACAAAGTCGATCATATGTGAAGACAATGTTGGTAGTTTACTTCAGTTCAATGGGTATTGTGCTTCATGAATTTGTCCCTAGGGGACTAATAGTCAACCAGAATACTATAAAAGTGTTCTTCAGTGTTTGTTTTAAAATGTGAGGCATTAAAGCTCTCACTTTGGCAAAATGGGTTCCTCTACCACAACAAAGCACCAGCTCTTAGTGTGTTCTCAAACGCAGAATTTTTGGGCAAATTCCTGTGCTTCTACAACCCCCCCTTTTTTCCTGATTTACCCCCTGCTAATTTCTATCAGTATCCTAAATTGATATATTTGCTGAAAGAGAATTGATTTCACTGAATTGAAGACATCCAGGCAAATACAGAGAGGGTTCTTAACACCCTTAAAAAAGAAAATTTCCAGGAAATGCTTTCAAAAGTGAAAACACCATTGAAATCTATGTTCAGTTAGAAGGGGACTACTTTGAAGGAGATCTATCGCAATAGCCTGCAAGCACTGCCATTTTGAAATTACAGCCAGTCTTTACACTTTCCAATTGCACTTGATAATATGAGTATTTACTAAATAAGACTAATTATAATTAGTTTTAGGGCACATTTACTTTTATTTGTTTGTGTTTATTTAATCATTTTTTTTTTTTTTGTTATAGATAATGAAAGTAGATCGGGCAGTTGATGGATTACCCACAGCACAGACTTGTTTTTTTCAACTTCGCCTTCCTCCATATAGCAATCCAGATACCCTTGCTGAGCGATTACGATATGCTATAAATAACTGTCGTTCAATTGATATGGATAATTATATGTTGACACGTAATGCTGATGTTGGATCAGATGATGAATAGTATCAGACTTTAACCAAGTTTTGTAGTTAATAATGTTGTAGTTGTTGCTTTCTAATGTTAAACACTTAATACTTTTTTGTTGGAGTATTTCATTGCAGCTTCATAAAATTTTGATATAGTTACAGTATCAGATTACTAAATGTTTGGAGTTTTTAATGCATACTTCTGATCTAATCATTTGTTATCTATATACACTTTAGTTATGAATAATTTTTTTAAATTATTTGTTTTTTAATAAGTATGTACATTCTAAGAAATTATTAATTTTTTGCGTAGTAACTTTTTTTTTTTACTTTCCTAAGAAGTAAATAATTATAAATATTAAAAAAGAGAATTATTTGTAATATATGAGTATATTGTTTATTATATATTTACAAGTAACTATCTTATTGTAATAGCTAATAGGATATTGTTACTTATCCATGTTACCAATTTTTTTATTTTTTTTATTTACGGACTATTAATGCAGAACTATTTTGTTTCAAATATTCACATTTCATTATTTTGCAATAAATTGCGAATTGAAAATGTATTTGAAAATATTTATTTATGTTTTATGAAAAATATATTTCATTATTACTACTTTGTTGTCATTTAACATAGCTTGAATGTTACTTTTCAATCCCTTCTCTGTCAATCCCTCTTGCCCTCTTGGATAAAATTTTTAGTTTAAATCCACTGCATTCATTGCATAGATAAGTTACATTATTGCATATTTAAGTTGCTTAGGTTTAGTTACATTTGAATTAAAATTTACAATATTGCTATTTATTCAATTGATTGCTGTAATCTAACAATTGTACAAACTTATTATTGTAGCTTATTTTTTATTGATTTTAAAGAAAAATGGTTTTGTCATTTTAATTTTGAGGTTTAAGAAAAATTGTGTTAAATTCTTTTATTCACAAATTTAGCAATTTCTTTTATTTGTTTTACATTTTTGAAATGCTTTAATTGTATTAACATTGAAAACAATTGAAATGATTTGTCTGCATTAAACTTATTAATTAATATATAGACAGCTAATTTTGGTGAATATTGTCTCATGTCCTCAGAAAATGGTGTGAAGAATTTCTTTAAAACCTTAGAAAACAGGAAATTTTTATTGCTTTACTGATAAATTGGAACTCCCAGGGTAACTAGGAAAATTTTTTCAACAAAAGATAATAAATGGAAAGACATAGTATAGCTAAAGAAGATTTGATGAAATAGTAGAAGATAAAACATCATGCAGTTAGTAATTATTCAATGAACTGATGTAAGGGCAAATGAAGTAGAGGAATCTTGATTCATTACTGAATTGATTGTAACATTTCAAAAAACATTAAGAAAACTTCATGATTTCCTGTAATGTTAGAAACTTTTTTAAAAAATACTGTCAATTTTGATCTGATGATGATCTTCTGATGATTTTTATCTCCTTTATAGTTTTCAACAAAATTTATTAAAGATTATCATAGATTAAAACAGTTAGGTATTCTATTGGTTGAATTCTCAGGTAGTAATAATCGCCCTCTAATTGTTCACCTGTGAGATGAAGTTTATTAAGAAGCTTGCTTACAAATCTTAAAGAAATACATTTTTCATTGTATATAAAGTAAAGTTCACCTAGGCAGTTATGAGAAATGAAGTAGATCTAATACAAGAAAGTAATTTGGATTCTATTGACAAATTTTCAATTTATTGATATGTTAATCATTTTTACATAAAAGAAAAGTTTTTCATCTATGAAAAAATTAATTTGAGATGGGATTTTGGTGGAAGAAATAACAAGAATTTTAATTGAACACTCTTGACTATTATAAGAAAGGTTTTCTTTTTTCTTTTTAATAATTCAAAAATAATAAGTTCAGTATAGACTAGAAATTTATATGCAATGCAAAAGTAGCCTTTAAATTTTTCTCCTGCTAAACTTCCAATTATTTAGTGAAAAAACAGGATGGGTCAATTTTCTAATCCTTTCTAAGAAACTTTCTAATCCTTTTTTTTAAATATTAAGAATAAAACAAAAGTTGGAATAGTTGTAAACCATTTACTTTCCCATTTATTTAGCCAATGAATTTTAAAATATAACATTATTTTATAATTGTATAATTTCCTGTGAAATTATTTTTTTTTACTATATTAATTTTTCATAAAAAGTATGTCATCCGTTCTTATACTTGAAATTAGCAGATTCCTTAATAATACTCAGATAATTAAAGAAATAAGATATTTAAAAAATAAAAAATGGAAAAATCAAAAAGAAAAATACATATATACATGTACTAGCTCTCTCTTTATCTGTTTAACCTCCGGAACTACCGTAAGGTATTACTTCAGAGGATAAATGAGGATGATGTGTATGAATGTGAATGAAGTGTAG
>JAAAKQ030276011.1:0-10531 GCA_010016005.3 Zanna intricata | reverse complement strand
ATTTACCGGAAAATACGATTTCTAATTAAGATTTTAAATTCAGATTTCATTTTCAAATTCAATTGAATTTGATGATGGAAGTCAGTTCAATGAAAATTTGGTATGCATAAATTGACTAGTTATAAATAACTGTTAGTTATTTATAAATTAAATTATTAATAATTAGTAGTTAATTGCGACAGTAACCGTTTCAAACACTAAGTCCGAGAAGACGTTGTCACGTTCAAATCTTGCCACGCATCGTAAATACACGCACCCAATTTTTTTATTTTATTTTAAGGTTTATAAAGAATTTTCAGTTTCCTAGTGGTATTAAATGATGCCTTTTTCTATCAACAGGGAAAAGATTGTAAAGGAGGTTAGAAAAAATATACCCTTTTTATTTAGTAACAGGAACAACTTTAGATGAAGGAAAATCACTGGAATCTAGGAAAAAATATAAGGTTTAACATCATTTCAACAAAATAAATCAATTAAATTGCATGTAAATCATAAAATTGTAAGCATGTTACCATTAAATATGATATAAAATAATATGTAAATCATAAATATGTAATTATTAATAATTACTTTTAAATTAATTAGCAAATATTGTTTGTGAATTTTATTTTTAGGTGTATAATTATCATATACTCATATGATTATTTTTAATACTTTGATTTAAAAAAAATTTAATTAAGTATTTTTATGGATTGTTAAATATTTTATCTAAAAATTTCTGTAACGATTTTATGGTTACAAACTATTTTTATAATATATGTAAAAATTATAAATTCATTTAATTTTACTTTTAAATAACATTTAGTAGTAGTAATACTTATAATAATAACAATAATACTATTGTATTTCTCATCAAAACAATTGTATGACTGTTTAAGTCTCTTTAACTTTTATGAAACTACTCATGTAACTAAATAAACTTTAAAGAATATTAATTATTTATATTATTACCGTTACTAATTTGATGAAATTAATAAATTCAAACATTAATTTAAAAAAAAAGTGAAAAATACTTCATTTAATTTGTAAACATCAATACTAATCCATTACTAAATAAATCATTATGATTTCTGATTAGTATGTTATGCGGTATACAAAACTTTATTCCTTTTATAATAAAGTTAATTTGTTGTACAATACGGTTTGGTTATATGATGTATTGCTATTTTTTCATAATAATATAAAAAATCTTAAAAAAATAAAACTCAATAAACCATATGATAACAAATACATAGAAATATAAATAGATGTCGGAAGTTTTGAAGGGATTCTAAATATATAACAATAAAAAAAAAAAAAAAAATTTATATATAAATATGTAAGTATATTTACAATTAAAACTACAAAAATATGCTATTATATGCATGCATGTCTGATAAGCAAAGCAATAAAAGCAAGTGCAGTTAAAAAAAATACATTTCATTACATTACATTAGGTATATTATTAAACATGCGCATAACCATACCTTGAGCACAATACCACATAAAACACATGAATGAAATATATTGAGAGCCTGCAACTCAGTGAATGTAACCAGTAAAAAAATCAAGGAATTTTATTACATATATTTAAAAAAAAAAAATTAATTAAAAATAATTTTTTAACTATTGGGGTTTTTATCTAATCTCTAAGCCTACTACTAAACCATGTGTATAGAGTAAATGCTAAATAATATAAATAAATACATAATTAGAAAAAGAATTATAATATCTATTATTATAAACATATAAAATATTACTTTAAATACCTTAATTTAATTAAATTAATTAGTTAATTTACAACTATCATTTATATAAAAATATATTTTGGTAGCTAATGACTGAAGTAGTCGATGCCACAAGTAGTACAAAAAATACACATAATTATAGATCTTAAATAAATAGATCAAAAGAAGATTATAAAAAAAAATGTGTATAACCAAGGAAAGTATTATTTTATTACCAATTAGTTATAAATAATGGAATTCATGAATTAACATAATAAATCATAAAAATTTACTGATAATGTCATTTGTAACTGTAAGACAAGACATTGTTAAAAAATGTATATAAAATATACTATAATTATTAAAAATATAACAAAAGAATATATATTTAAAGAAATAAATAAAAAAAAATTCTTGAAAGAAAATATTACAAGTTAACTGAAAATACTACGTTTCAATAAGATTATAATTAACATTTTTACAATTTAAAAATAACAATAAAGTTTATAATCTGCTAAAATTAAAATATTCATTTAATGAACAGAATGAATTAGAAATATAACCTAATCATAAATTATCTAACATATTTAAAAAACAAACTTAAAAAAAAAAAAAAATTAATTAAAAAAAAAAATGAATATTTAGATTTTTTGTTTTCATGATAATGAATTACATTATAAAATACATTGTTCTAAAATCAACATTAATAAGTTAAATCAATTTTAAAGTGTTTTGAATCATTAACTTTTATAAAAATTATATTTTTTTATTAAAAAAAATATTTATGGAATAAAAATACTATGTAAGTGCATTATTTTTGCAGTTAATTTCTTTCATAATTTCTGTTTTACATGTTTGAAGTTGCAAAGCTCTTATTTATTAAAAAAAATAAAAAATAAAAAACATTGTTAAAAGCACATCACAACTGGAAACATAAATTACATTTATATAAAGATATATACACACACATAGATACATACATAAACACACCCACACCAATTACATACATTTGAGAAAATTCTTTGTTCTATTTATCGATTAATAACAAAATATAAAATAATATATATAATTATAATAATATAATAATAATAATAATAAATAAATAAATAAATGAATAAATAAATAAAAATACAGCACAGATATTGGCTGGTTACGAATATATAATAATCCAAATTACACTGGATCAATCAACGTTCGGCAAGCAGACTGGCAGACTTGATAGTCATGTCATGTCAGTGCGATTTTAATGACCATTAAACAACATCGAGAAGGTAGATAGCGACAGAGATAGAACGAGAAGAAGTGCACGCATGGACACGAAAAGTGACCACCGAGACACACAGGCGACACTGAAGGTAAAGGGAAACTACAGTACATGGAACAAGAAAAAGGATTAATTACAGGTATTTTTTTTAATAGTGATATAGTGGTGAATGATTACTTTTTTGATTTTATTTTTACAATCATATTTAACTATAAAAATAATATTGTTTTGTGTAATTCAGTATTTGTGTGATTATATTGTTTAATAATAATCTTTTTTTTTTTGTTTTTGCATGAGTTTATTTTAATCATTTAAAAATAAATTTTACCACATTTTTTTTTTTTTTAGTAAACTTTGCTTCTTTCTTGTTAATATTTCATAAGTTTTATTCTTTCTGTCTTGGTATCAATCAGAATTAATATTTTTAATAAAAAAAAAAAATCTTAGTTTCTGTTAATAAAATATCAAATAAGAAATCAATATTTAGTATTAAAAAATATAAGAAAAAGACTAAAAGAATTTTAAAATTAGATTTTTATCCCTGTGAAAATAAATAAAATATATTATTTATTTAAAAAAAAAAAAAACTATTTAAGTAAAAAAACATCATTAGCTCCATTTTTAACGGAAAAAGATACTTAAAAATTTGAATAAAAATGATTAATTTTATTAAATTGTATACCATATTACATTGCAATGTAATAAATAATGTATAAAATTAGATAAAACATTGACAAATTATGATATGTTAAACAAAAAGTAACGTAAAAATATAATAAATTACCTACAGTTAAATTTAAAAATAAAATTTAATTATTTTTTAATTATCTTCCTGTTATAAAATACTAATTACAGGGGGAAAAAACAACATTAAAGTATCACTAATAATTCATCATAAAAACTGAAACAATTTGATATAAAATAATTATTTGAAAACAAAAGAATATTTTTTTATCTTTTTTCTAGATATTTGAAAACGAAAAATCTTTTACTACAATTATCTACAGAAGTTATGTTAATGTAAATTAATTTAAAAAAGAAACCTATAAAATAATAAAATAGACAAATTTAACGATAATAATAATAAATGTTCAACTATTATTATTATTATTATTATTTTTATTGATAACAATATAATATTATTGTTAACAATAATTCTGTACTGTACTGTACTGTATGTAATATATGTATTTGTTTATACATATATTACATATTTGCCCATTTTCTTTTTGTATTTCCTTTTTATTAATTTTCTAATGATAATACATAAGATAATACGTACTAACAAACACTGATCACAACAAGAGAACACAACAGAGAATTGAAGGGTGTGGTGTCTGTCAATAAAATGAAATGTTATTAGGATAGGAACGAGGCAATACGATGCGATAAGATGATCGCTATGTTAAATAAACGATTTACTTTAATAATAAAAAAAAAAAAAAATAAATAAAAAAAAATAATAAAAATCAATAAAAATTAAACAAAAACACCTTTACATCAAAATTATACATAAAGAATAAAAAAATATATATTCACGGTTTTAAATAGTTCATCCGCGCTTCTGGTGGTGAAAACAAAGAATTTTCTTCTTTGCATAAATCAGCAACCAACACTCTAGTCCTACATTTTCTATTAAAAAAAAAATTAAAAATAAAGTATCTAATAAAAATACTGCTAATTAAATATATATAAGAACGAACCAAAACTCGAGCGGATAAGGTTGTGTCACTGCAATGCACTGTGCTACGGGGGTGAGTTATTAGAAAAAAGAACAGTTAAATATAATTTATAAGCTTCAATACTGCAGCAGCAACGCTCAGCATAAGTGAGTAATATTTACTATCCATCTGAGTAAATTGTACAATTTGCCAAACTGTAATTCGTTAAATAATAAAAAAAATAAATAAAAAAACAAAAAATAAAAAAAAAATTACTGGAACTTTTCTTATAAAGAGCTTTAGAATATGTATATTCAGTGTTTTTGTATTAATATTCTGTTGATACAATTTTTATTTATATTTTTCTTTAATTTTATAAACAAGAACAATTTTTTTATATTAGGAATTTATTAAAAAAAATGATATGGTTTATTATGATTATTTTAAAACAATGGTGAATTTATTTGAAATTGAAATCATAATCTGTATAATTTAATTATTTGCTTTAAAATTATTTAATTTAATAGTTTTTATTACTATATTAAAATACAATGAATTTCTTAAAAAAAAAAAATGTTGAATTTGATAGAAATTGATTAATTACATATTTTGAAATTAAATATTCTGTTTAAAAAAAAATAGCAAATTAGACAGAAGTAAATTCTAATTAAATCAAATTATTATTTTAGTATTAATTAAAAAACATCTACTAATAACTGAACCAACTGCTACAAATAAGCAAATGTTTGTTTTATACTGGTTTCTTAAATGTCCTTAGCACAAAACATCTATCTGTTAAAAAATATCTATCTATTAAAGTAGTGATTTCTATTATTACAGAAGAATTATTTTTCTAAACCAATGTAAGTAATTGATTAAAATGATATAAGAAGGAAAACATAAATTGTTATAAAGCAGATAAATTTCTGTTAAAGAATTTTTCTTGAATAGTTAGAAAATATTGCATTTATTTTTTTAAAGTAAGGTTACTTGTCTCATCAAATTAAAAATACATTTATTTGTTACATTTTTTGATTAATTTAAAAAAATAAGATTTTCCTGCAGCAGAAGCAATTAAATTTGTATGTTTAGACAACTGTTATGTGCTTTTGTTATTAGACATCAGTTCACCAGTAATGCGCAGTACATTACTGGTAGTTTTCAATAAAATCTTTCATCTGTGATGATAAATATAATATTAAAAATGGAGGAAGTGTCTATATGATACTTTTTAATATAACAGGGTTCTGCACCGACTAGTAAATGGTTTACACTTGCCAGCAAGCAGTAGCATAATACAGCTGTCTACATGCAAAAATCACTGAGATTTTATGATAGAAAAGGTTTTAAATTTTGAAAATACAAAGCAGTAAAGTAATGAAACATAAAAATATTCTATAAATAAAAACCTGGATAGTTTAAAAACCAATGTTTAATAGAAATAAACTATATACTATGTATATTAAGACAATTTATAGGTCAGATTTATGACTATTTTATAGTAAATCAAAGTAACGTAAAATCTATAGAGCTTACTTCAACCTGATTATTCACTAATGAGCTATTTTTTAATATTTCCTAAAAAATTAAATGTCTCAGTTTAGTTTTCAAACATATGTGGATTAATAATTATACATTCCATTTATAAACTTCAGATAGTACAAAAATACCTTTTGTGAATTATTTATTCAATATTTTGCATAATAGAGAGTTTCTATTTACTTTTATTTTTGTACATAGTATTTTTTAAGAGTATTATGTTGTATTAGTATAGATTTGTGGTTAAAAATACAAAGTTGACAGCTGTAAACATAACATACTTTGAGCAAATTAAAGATTGAACAAAAAATTGTGTCAACATAATATTATTCAATAAAAAGTATGAATATAACAGTTTTCAAATGCTATTTATATTATGAGTTACAGTTAATGAACAGAAATGAATCACAAATTGACCGATTGTTTATCACAATGGAAAAAAAATTTATTCACCTACATTGAGCTTGGCAGCTGAGTCTTTAATAGAACAGAAACAATAAAAAATATTATTGAAATTAAACTCAACAGAACAAAACAGAACCAAAGTCGTTAATGAAAGTGAGTACATCATACGTCATGTCACCATAGCCCACGGTAGTCATGGTAACAACGGCCCACCAGAACGCGTCCGGGATTGACTTGAAGAAGGAATTTTCTGAGCCGGCCTCCGCAAAGTAGACCGCACTCGAGAATAGCACCACACCTGTAAGAAGTAGGGGTGGGAAATGAGTTACCATACCTCATGTCACCATAGCCAACAGTGGTCATAGTAACGACGGCCCACCAGAAGGCATCCGGGATAGACTTGAAGAATGACATCTCTGAACCAGCTTCTGCGAAGTAGACTGCACTCGAAAAGAGTATTACTCCTACAACAGGAAACATTGGCCACCACATTCAGTGACTCAAATTATTAGTATTAAAACACCATAACACCAACCAACCTCGACGTGAAGCAACTGTCATATATCAGGACACCTTACACATTATGGCAACAGCTACAAGTTTAGTTTTATGAACCGTACATGTACAAATTTGGCTAAAAGAATTGATTAAATTATGAATTTTATAGCATATAATTATGTTTCCTAATTAATAAGAAGTAAACTATTAATGATACAATTTAAGATTGAATTATTTCATTAATCTCAATTTATTTTTTGTACATTGGTTAAAATTTTTAAACATATTTATATTTAAAAAAAAACCCCAAAAATTAAATGTAATTTCTGATAATTAAGTTAAAACTTCTCAGTGAATGGAATAAATTAACTGAAAGAAAAACTGAATAAAATAATGATCACTATACAACAATTCCTATCTTAAAATTGAATTTCTCATTTACCATTTCATTTATATCAATTTATTTTTTAAATATTTTCACATACTGTCATAAAAATCACAAGTAGTTCATCTATTCATGACACGTACAACAATAGTTCATCTAATAGAAATAAACATCTCAAAAAAAACAATGTGAAAACTGGATGTGAAAGTAACTTTTAAACCATAACTACAAGATATCTATAATATACAAGAAACAAAACAAGTAGTATAAAATAAAAAGGTTATAAAGAAAAATAATAAAATATCAATAGCTGAAGCCATATTTGCCTAACCTATATATTCTGATCATCAAAATTACATAAAAATAGATATTTCTCTTTGCATAGGTAAGTGCTTTTGTATGAGGTCACAGCAGTTGATAGTATTAAAATTATTGTGCGCACACATACACACGCATGCGCACGCGCATGCACATTATATCAGATAATTGATATCAGATTATCTGATAAGATTTAGATATCAGATTTGAAGAAGATGTTTGAAACAAAAAAAAATGAGAAAAAAGAGAGAGGATATATTAAGAATTTGCATTGAGAAAATGCAAATTCAATAGAATAGATATTAAAAAAAAATTCACAGAAGTTGCGAAGAAAATAAACTATATATGTAATAAGACCAGAAAGATATTGAAAAATTAGATAAAACAGGCATTGAAGCAAATTATTTAACAAAATGTTATTAGTATCTAAGAATGTATAAAAATATAAAGAAAATAACAATAAACAATAGAAATCTAAAATTAGAGCCTGTGATTTTGCTACTTTTTCAACTTAAAAACAGACTGTGATTCCAATACTATAATACTTATCACTCTTTTATGATTAAAAATTAAACTGATAAATAACTGTATTATGAACTTCAGAATTTTTATTCACAATGGAGTCTTTAAAAAGACTGCTGTATGTTTTTTTAATTAGAGAATTATACATATTAAACAAAATTTCAACTGATTTTTTTTTTTTTAATTTTAAGTAATGGCAGTTCTACTGAAAGCTTAAAACTATTCTAACTGTAATGAGATTTAATATGTATATAAATTTTTATTGTAACTTAAGGGGTCATGAAAATTTTTAAGTAATCAAAATATACAAGTGTAGTTTTTTTACGTTAAAATGGATTTATAAGGTTGAGTGCCCACCACCAAAAAGTTTGTTTTTTAATAAATATTGTGTTTATAATGCATACATTAAGGACAATTTTTGATTTCATTTAGCTTGTTTGATATATCTTAGTAATCTAAATTCAATTATACTACGATCCTATAAATATTTTTTATAGCTATTGCTATTTTCTTCTCTGCGGTTAGCTTGGAGAGAATTTAGCTGGAATCAGAGAGATTAAGATAAGAAAATGGTTTATGATTAAATTATGTCATATGATTTATACTGAATAGCATTATATATTGCCAAATTTTTTTTCTGAATTACTACCATCATCACTTCTAGAATTTCAATTATAAATAAACTTTGTGAAGATTAAATATTCTACCAGTAAAAGTAAATTTTTTTACTAAATAGTCATTTTCTTCAAACCTTAAAAAAATAATTATATGATTTTATGCTCTTCAAACAAGAGGCAGAGATTGAGTGATTACATGGGTAAAAATTCTGAGTTAACTTTGATCTATTTATACTAGAGCAAATGTTTTTAGAGAAACAAGTTGACTGGTATACAGAATAAAAATGACAATAGAATGAAAAGTGTTATATCCCATTCACCATACTCACTTTTATTGGATACAACAAAATTTGTTTTGAAAAAAGCTTGAAAAAATTTTGTATGAATTCTATTTAATGCAAAAAAATGAATTTAGAGGCATGAAAATGTTTAAAACTCAATTGGGTCACACTTAAACACACGGCACACTCAAAATAAATAAGGTTAGTTATTAAATAGTAAGCATAAAATGAAAGCTTATGAAATATTTTAGATTTTGAATTCAATGAAAGGTTATTTTATGAGTTTACATTTAAAAAAACAACATTAGTTAATTTTTAAGTTTATATTTTTTTATCTTCTCAAAACATTCAGAACTTACCAGTATTAAATGGCAACATGTAGTTAACAATTTTTGTGCTTTGATATTTTTTAACTTGACCTTCTTCATTCAGTAATTACATAATCCTTTAAAAAATTACAATTTAGTAAATGTAGATTAAAATCAATTATCTGAGTTATGTTACTGTTAATGATTTATTAAAGCTTACTTTTACTAATTTTCCCATCTATTGTAATACTGATTACTATAAAAGAATGATTACTATGAAACGTTTGGATACTGGTCTTTTGGATTTGTTGACATTTTGAGGTTTCCTGAGTTCAGATTTTTGTAATATGTTGAACCAATTTTAACAAAAAGGTCTTATTTTAACCCTAATTAGTTATGATTTATAACATGACTTAAAATATTAAATAGAATAATAAATTTTCCACCATTTCATAAAAATAATAATTGATTATTTATATTATCAGAATGCACTTAAACAGAAAAAATTAATTTAAAAGAATAATATAGATCAAAATTAAAGCTCATAAAATCTTCTGCAATGTTTGATTTTTTTTTGATTTTTATTTTTATTATCAAGGGTGCGGATGTTTTTACTTTCCAGCTATATTTTAGAACATTTTAATTACGTGAATTATTACAAATCAAAGTTCTAAGCAACTGGTTTTTCAAGTTTCTCAAAATTTTGAGGATCTTTGAACACAAAAATGGAGAAAACATACTATTGCAATTTGTATATATTGATCTGTGTGTGTGTGTGTGCACGTGTTGGAATCTATTTTGCTTAATGTCTCTTGTGCAGGTGAATTCATAATGATGAAATTTGGTACATAATTCGTTTATATGTAGCAATAGTGATATTAAATTTTTTTTTGAAAATCCAGTAAGGGGATTGCTGATGGTGGGGGGGCTTGCGTACTCAGTGATACAGAATAGCTGGACCGAAGGTGCAACCATGTCTGAGAGGTACCTGTTGAGAGTCAGACTAAGGAATGATTCCTGAAAGAGG
>JAAAKQ030276000.1:0-10531 GCA_010016005.3 Zanna intricata | reverse complement strand
ACTACCTTTACTAGGATTTGAACCTTAGAACTCTCAACTTCGAAATCAGCTGATTTGCGATGTCGCGTTAATCACTATACCAGCCCGGTTGGCTTTGTTTTTCTGTTTTTAATAAATTCCAAGTCGATTTAAACATTTTTTTTTTGCTTTACTTTATTTGTAAGTTAATGTATGAATTCTAACAGTACTTCTTACCGGATTCCTGAAGTTATCAAAATGTGTTTTGCATGAAAAAGAAAGGCTGATTTTATTTGCGAAAACATTCATGGATTTAAACCGACCTCAAGTAATAAGAAACTTAGATAATACTAAATTTAAAGTTGATTCGAAATGGCTTTGTACTTAAAAACTAAATACGTGGAATTATTTTAAGCAAAACAAAGTTAGAAAAAGTAGCTTTGAAATGTTAAAACCATTTCTTCATAACTTTTTTTATTAAAGCTAAATTACTTTACTTTGAAAGTAGAGTATATTTTATGCAAGTATTATATTTTAAATTTATATTTTTTCTTAATACATATACAAGTATTTATATTAAACCTGTTAGAGACAATAAAGTTTTCTTATAAACTTAACATAGGATTTGCGTATCTTTCTCCTATTTTGTTTTAAAGAGTTTACATGTTAATATAATTGGAAATAATTCTACCTAGTTTAAAAAGTTTAGAAAACATTTTTCTTTTAATAAATCCTTAAAATTTAAATAAATCAAAACAACATATAACAATAAGTCATACAAAATAATTGTAGAAATAACTGAATATGTAAGCTGTCTTTGTGATTTTTTTTTTTGTAAATTATTATAAAAACAATTCTTAGAAAAATAATATATTTCATTTATAGTTTTACAATTTTGTTTTTTTTTTATGTAAAATTAAATCTTCATTTATATAAATTTCTAGTGTCATTAATTTTATGTTTGCTAAAATATTCATACTAGTAAGCTTCATTCAATAATTTTTATTATACAGAAATTAGTTGGACAAATATGAAAAAATTTAATTATAAAATATAATCTCAATATTGAATATGAATGTATAATTTTCAAAATTTTTTTCTTTTTCTAAATCATTAAGTAACTGTAATGGCTTATTAGCTAAAGCTGTTTAATATTCCTGCTTGTTAAAACTTAGTTAATTTGTATTTTTCTTACGGTAATGGGATAATTCTATCATATTGTTATTATAATTCTATCATATAATATTTTTTTTTATTTGAAAATAACGATTTAAATTTATTTCATTCAAAAATTATTTTAAATTTAACATTATCTAAAATAGGAAAATGTTAAACAACCAGACACAGTTAATTTTTAAATATAAATATCATGACATTAGAAATAATGTTAAAGAAATATTAATAATAAAAATTAATGAAGTATAAAAAAAAAATAATACTAACAAGAATTCATTTTTTAAATGTTATATCTGATTGTTAATATTTTTGTTTAGGTTTTAACTTTTTTTCATATTTATGATTGCTTTATTTAAATCCTTGTGTATCTGCTGCTGCTGATAACTGCTTAGCAAATGAAATGCCCTTCTAGTCTTATATTTTGCAAACCGTTCTGTTATATTTTTTTCATTACGATTTAATTTTAGTAACGTCTTTGAATTGCAATTAGTATTAATTGACTTCGTATAAAAATATTTTACTGAATATAATTTTGAAAATATATAGAATGTGCGGAAGGGGTTTGCCAAACTTAAGGAACTAATTCAAGACATCAAAATAAAATAATTATTAAAAAGACAAGAAACCCGACAACTAATTGTACACATCTATCTAGAATAATTATGAAAAACGAACAAAAAATAGCTACATACGTTTTTCCTACTTTTCTTATTTTTTCTGGATACAGTAATTTAGCGATGTGAAATTTAATATTACTTCTACATATATTGTGTTCGGCTGCTTGTGTAATCTTAATAAGGTGGAGGCTATTAAAGTCATTAACTCATACAGCCTACCCAGGCAGCCGATTATAACATAATATATAAAAGGGAACTACATTTCACATCACTGACTAACTTACTTTATCCTGTAAAATTCTCGTAAGAAAAAAAAAGAAAAACTCGTTTAACTAATTTATGTCCGTTTTTTCGTAATTATTCTAAGCAGAATAATTACAAAACTACAATAAGTTGTCGGGATTTTTGTTTTTTTAATAATTATTTTATTTAGCACTTTTTTGTTGTTTTAATAACGTTACCATTCAATATACTAATAATCCAGATACGATACTGGAATAAGGATTTTTTTTTTGTTTTTTAAAAATATAGTGCTACTTAAATGAAAATTTGAAATGAATGATAATGTACATTGCTATAATGTACATATAGAATGTAATTGCTAGCCGTGAAGCATTACTATTTCCATTTTCTGATTATATTTTTTTTTGTTTTTATCACGAGACCGATGAATTTTTCGAAAAAATTGCAAGAAGCAAAAGGGATTTAATTTTTACCATTCTAAGGACTACCATCATTAAAATTTGAAAACAGTATAATTTTTTAATTTTGTCTCCCAGTATTATCTCCCCTTTTCGTTAAGACAATTTAAGATAGCCTATATTACCTCCAGACTAAAAACCTGTTACCACCCAAACTTTGGATGTAATTGGTTAGGTCTGTGAAGCTACAGAAAGGAACAAATATAAATAACAGTTAAACACATAATCACTCCTTCTTTTTACATAATATTGTAATAAAATTTAATGTATATCTATCTACCCAACATCAAATATATCGCAACTGAAAAATAAATATATTTTAAAATGGTGGCCATTAAGATGTTTTAATCATTAATAGCTTGATAAATATTAGTTTCATTAAATAATGTTTTTATTAGACAAAATATTAATCATTTTATTGCCTCAGGAATGGTTGACCGCAGTCTGTACGCCTTCTATTCGGAAGTGCCAGATTCGAATCCCATTTAGCCATGGCATTTTTACAGATTTCTACAGATACGATACAGATTTCCATTTTCATATTCCCACGTACAAGCTTCTTCTTAAACTTCTACTGTGAATTAATTCATCAATAAAAAAAAATTGTTACACCGATTCGGTTCTACTACAGCAATGTGATTACCATCTGTTAAAGTTACTATAACATAAAGAATTGCCTTTTTGTTGCAGATATAAAACACATATATGAAAGTCGGTTTGCAGAATTAAAGAATAAAAAGTAAAAAATACTTTTTTAAATTTATTTTAATTTATACTACTTTTATGTATATTATTACTAATGTAACTAATGAATTTATTAGAAAAAAGATTTACTTACGTTATTTATTTATCTTTTTTTTACAAAATATAATCTCTGATAAATTAATATTGTTATTACTTAATTACTCTACACTTAATAATGATAAATAAGATATTTATAATTACGTAACTATGAAATATTAATTGGTATGGTTATGGTAAGCTAATATTTATAGTTACAGCAAAACTGCCGACGTCACTTTTCCTTTTGATAATAATTAACTAGAAACGAAATCATTATGTTCATGCAATGAAATGGTGCTTTATAATTACTACTCGTTCTCTTGTATGTATATTTCAGGCTTTAAAACCTTCATCCCTTAGCATTCTCACTATCTTTCCTTTATTTGCTTTTCCTTTTCCCTTTATCTGTCTTTATATAGTTGTATCAAAGTGTTTACGTAAAAGGGTGGTAACATGCATAACACAACTCTCTTCTCATATTTCATGCCCTTTAACGTCCTTGAATACTATTTTCTTATTTCCTTAAAAATTCAAATTTTGTTTCAAATTTTTTTTTAATTAATAAATAAATATAAATATTTAAGTATATATCTACGTACGTATGCGTGAATGATGTACATATACTGCTGTATATTAATTAATTGCTTATGTAAGTTTTTTAATCCTAAGTTTGTTAATTTTTGTAACTTTTATAAGAAAAAAACTTAATTTAGAGTTTTTCATAATTTCCTAAAATAAATTTCAAATTTCTTTAAAAAAATATAAATATTTTAATTTTGTAGTAAAAAGATTTTCATCAAAATTTTTATAACTACCCATATATATATCGAAGTCCACAAGATAAATTTATTACTAATTAAAGTGATAAAAATTGATAAATTTTTATGTTAATAATATTTTTTAATATTAATATTTTGTTAATATTATTTCATTTTTATAATAATATTATATAATATTTAATATAATATAATATATTATTTAATATAATATTTATATAATATTTGATTAATAATATAAAAATAGTTCAGTCTTTGTTGTGTAAAATGTTATCCTTTTGAACCTTATTTTAACGTTACTTATGGAACGTACTAAAAGCAGTAAGGTTGTATCTTTGTTTGTATTAGTATTTTTAACAAAAGAATGAATTATTGTTTGGCAATTTGCATTGACAAAGTTTAATTTTATAATTAATGTAATTATTTATTATTTTTGGAATTAATTGTATTTATAAATAGAATAGAAATTAGTAATAGAAGCAAATAGACTTTTATAGTGTTTTCTAGAAATACAACGGACAAGCGTTTTTCTAGAAATACAAGTTTTTCAAGAAACAAAAGTTTTTCTAGAAACACAAGTGTTTTCTAGAAATACAATATAAGCAAGACGAGGAGACTGTGAATTGGCTCATGTATCGTAGTTAGTTCCGATCGGTGACACTGCTGTTGTAACTACGCTAAAGTTTAAATTATTTCGTATAGATTTTATTAAGTGTTAAAGTGTTTGTTTTTGTTTGGTTAAATAAATTATTATGAGGAAATATCGTGTTGGTTATTTACGAATCATTCTCTCACTACAATAAATTCAATCGTTATTCTATCTCTAACTTTGTGAAAAGTATTTTAAACTGATTGAAAAAAAAATTACTGGCCCAATAAAAAATCATCGAGTTCATGCATTATTCATTATTTAATAATCGAAATTAAAAAAAAAATTTAAGTGCTGTTATCAGGATGAAATTTCTTTTGTAAAGAAATTTATAATAAAAAATTTTATACAATATCATGTTCTTTTTTTTAATAAGATTAAAATATCTAGAAAGAAAATAATTATTTAAAACAAAAAAATCAGGTGGCCATACAAGAGTTTAAAACGATAAAACTAGGTTCTGTTACAGGAAAGAACGAGACAAATGTTACGTTTAAATGCGTTGATAGCGTTAACTTAAATATAAATTTTATCGGTTCGTTCCTGTTCCGAGTACGAGTCGTATTGAGTAACTGTAGAGACTCCGGACAGTAGGCAGTAATATTCCAGACGCCAGCAGTTGTAGCAGTAATCCAGTCGCCGGCAGACGCAGCTATAAAAACTGCAGTTGTATTCAAGTCATCGGCCGTAGCAGCCGAATATTCATAACCGAAATCATTCATAAGTATTTTATTACTTATAAGCTAATTATTTCGATTCATAAGTTCATCATTCATAAGTGTAAAATAATTATTATTCATTTGGGATATTATATAAAACAGTTAAATTGTACGAAACCGATAACGTCATCAACGCATATAGTACAGTTTAATACAATAAATAATCGTTTAACCAAAATCTGGTCTTTATTCATTTAAAAGCAACTACATCACAAAAGCTACTATACATAATATATTATATACTGGTCCTGTGCGCTCGACTACTTTACACCATCAACTTCTTTACCAACAATGATGTTATTTATTACTATTTTTTTTCTTCCAAGGAAGAAGAAATAGAACTAAGAGCGGAGCAGAAGCTCAGGAATAATAAATTTCGCTAATGATAAATAATTTTATTTTAAAATGTTTGAGAGTTACAAGAAGTGAGTAATTGTTATGAATAAATTCAGAATAAATAAATAGATACAATTTTAAAGTAAAAAAAAATATAATAAAAAGAAACATAATTTAATGTGATGGAAAAAAAGAAAAAGTGGAATAAATAAAATTTAATTCAGTTTAGTAGAACATAAACACACTAGAAAATCTTGATAAAATACGATTCCATAAAAATATTATAGACTACGGAAAGTTTAAAATTAGGTGATCGATAGAATACGAATTAAAAAGTGTTTTATGTTGAATTGTAGGGAACAGAAGTTTGTGGTAAAATTTACTACAAAAGAAGGATCAGGGTTGGTTTTAACTGTTTATAAAGACATTCAAGCAAAGTGAAATTGATTCTAAAAAGAATTTTAATGTGTAAAACTTTAAAAAAAAAAATTATTATACAAATAATTTAGGATGTAGATGTAATACATTTGAGGGAAAAAAAAAATAAGCACAGAATAGAAGGTAATAGAAAATTACATAGAATGGCTAACAACTAAAGCTGTAAATTACAATAATATATTACTTACTTTTACTGTGAAAATTTGGTTAAAATAAACTTAAATCCAGAATCAATTTCTAAATAAATTAAAATAAGCTTTCAGAAGATTACAGAGCTTTTTTTATTTAGCTAGCTTCTTTTATCGGTGGTGTAAAAAATGGCTTATGCTACTAAAAATTCAGTAAAAGCCCTGTTTAGTTTTTAAATCTCATTTCAATTTATACGGAAACTGAATCGTTTATATATGCTATTAAAAAAATAAATTAAAATTTTACCTCAGTGGTTACTGCTGTAGAACAACTGGCCGATATATCAAAGACTCGGGTTTGATTTCCGGCTTAAAGATACATTTTCGTCAAACTTTTCTTTCATAACCTACGTATAAGATACAGTCAAAGAAATACAAAACATTATTGTTAAAAAATCTACATATACATATGAATTTTGATAAGAGTTTTCAAGGTAAAAAATTGGCTGTTTAGAACACATAAATATGAATTACGTAGCCAAATATTTAGTACATTAAAAAGTTTAGATTATTCATGTGTTTATATTTATGAATCGGCAACCTTTGCTAAAATCGAAGGTTATTATTTAAAAAATAATAAAATATCATCTCTATCAAACGAGAACTCAAAACTCTTTTCATATTACCAAACACAATACATCGGCGTACCGATACTTTTTCTTTATTATGCTTTCTTTGAAATTTTTAATAAATTTCAGATCCATTTGAAAGATCTTTGCATTAATTTATTTAAGATAAAATTTAATGATTATTTTTATTTAATAGAAAAACTATTACTCTGTATACCCGTTTTTTAAAAAAAAACTAATTGAAACAAAACCTGTGTTTCCATTGAAAATGTGCATAAATTTGTGGACAAATAATTTTAATTAATGTTTTCCTTTTTTTTCTTCTTGATAAATTGATTTACAATAGAAGCTTTGAACCTTGAAGCCTCTAATCCGGATCTCTTCCGGATGAAACACCAAGAAGTTGCCACTCCACTTCAGAATACGGCAAATGTTATTCCATAACATTTAATATATTTACTATTATTTCATGTATTCAAATTTTAGATTATTATTATTACAGTATTATGAATTTTAAGCATTTCTATTTTTATTTTGTAAATATGTATTGTTTTCTGCTGTTCTGATTAAGATTTTACCATATTCCCTTGATCTATTCAGGGCAATGGCTGATGGAATTAATATACCTGTCCGTTTACATTTATATATATATATATATACATGCACACACACACACACACATATACACGTACATATACACTGTGCGCGTGTGTGTGTAAAGATTGACAATCGTTAAATAATTATTCAATAGTTAAACAGAAAAAAGAAATTTAACAAATGCTCTTACCTCGAAACGATCTATTGTACGGTATAACACATCACTTTACCCCCAAATAGCCGTACAGCCAACTCAAAAATGTTAGACTGGAAGGAGAATTGGGTTGTGACAAATCATTTTAAAGAACATTGAGAAACAGAAAAATGTTCAATGTCTTTAAAAAATGTAAAAACTAGTAAAAACATTGGATTACAGTCACTATAATCAAAATTATGGAAATTTAACCTCAAAAATGGCCTACCGTATTCCAAGTAATGATCTCTTACTGAAAAATTGATCGTTTTGTTTTTTCCCTCTAAATTAGGGAATTATGTTTAACTTTTAATTGGTTATTTAAAGATGCTGTGGTCCAGTTTTGAAATTAGCTAAGCAAAAAACTTAAATAGCTTCCATTTTGGTATTGGTAACGTTAATCTGAAGATTTTGTTTTAGCACATTTTTTAAAACGATATGTTGGATCCTGTCCTTTCCATTTTAAATGTTTGACTTGGTCTCCCATGATGGCCACCTGGTTCGTGGTGTAGTAGTCTTAATCCAAAAAAAAAAAAAAAATTGTGGTATTAGTACTTACCAAATTTCTTTTGTCATGTTCAGTGGTTGAAATGCTATTTTAGGGTTGTCAAACTTATAAATATATATATATATATATATAAATTTGTATATTAAACGTTAATAAAATCATAAGTCAATTCATTAATAATTAAAAGTTTTAGAATTATTTTGACCGTAATAATATTTTAAAAAAATAAAACAAAATCGCAACAACGAAAATAAAAAATACAATGTATTTGATAAAAGCTACTGACAAAAACAATAAGCAAACATTTTTATAATTATTTGGTAAAAGTATTGTAAAATATCCGATTGACAACAAAAGAATAAAAAGTATTTATTGAATTATTCTTTGATAGTTGGGAGTTTGTCTATAATGGATACCATAACATATTGCTAATTTATATATATAGGATTAATCCTACTCAAATGATAAAAAGAATGAAGTAATTTCGAACACACTTTCAAATTATAGACCTTTAAAAGAACAGCATAAGTTTTTATAGTTTCACAAAAGGTGTTACGTATATTTCTCGAATACATATATATTTATATATACATAAATTTATTGTGCCTAAAAATAACAAGATTATGATTATGCTACAACAGAAAAACTTGAAAATAAGTAGGTAATGTCAAAAGATTTGAATACAGAAAAAAATTTTATTTTTTATGTTTACTATATTAAATGGTTTTGTTTACAAAAAAACAAAATCAGTATTTCTTTTGGACAATAAAGATTTTAAAAGAGGATAAATTATTTTGTAATAAAATATGTATTAAACATAAAAATATTTTCTTCTTTAATCTCCTATCTCAAAACATTTATATTATGGTTTCAGTTATTTATGTTTTCTTCTGTATTATAATTTTAAACTATTATTTTTTTATTCTAAGCAAGAAGTAGGATATATCTTTTGGAAAATAGAATACTGAGACCAAAAATATTAGATAAATACGTAATATAATTTTTTTTTTAAATTAGTTGCTTTTATTAAGTAAAAAAAAAAAATTTTTTTTTTTTCTGATTTTATTATTGTTTTTTCTTTTCCCCTTTTTAGGGGGTGAGGCGGAAAATATTGATAATAGCCCGCAATAAATAATTTCTTTGTTTATTTGTAACAAAATAATTTTGATGCACTTTGTTATGTGATACTAATTAACAACATACCCCTTGACTAGTAAAGTTATAACCCCTAATACAGCCTCATATCTCATATGCTATACTATCATGAACAACGGATTACAAATAAACACGTGTCTCGATTACATTAAGGAGAGTATTGTATATGTCAGAGAGTTTCACATTATCACAGCTCTAACTCATCTAACTAACAACATTACTCAAATGTAATGTAATATTAAATATTCATACTACCATATGACCAGATTGCAGAAATTTCTTAAATTAAAAAAACAATAAAATACTCGTAAAGATTATTTTTATAGTCGAAAAAGTTTAGATACTTATACCAAAATATGTATTTAACAAACCAAATATTTTCGAGGCTTTAATAATATTTTGACGTTATACTCCATCCCTAAGTTATATCTAATGAAATTTACCAGAAAGTTGCACACCTAGATCATATTTAAGATGCCCACTGGGCTGGTCTAGTTGTTAAGGCGACATTGCAAATCAGCTGATTTTGAATTCAAAATTTTGATTTCTAGAATTCTAAAGTTCAAATCCTAGTAAAAGTAATTACTTTTATACGGATCTGAACACTAGATCGTGGATACTGGTGTTCTTTGGTGGTTGGGTTTCAACTAACAATACATCTCAAGAATGTCGAAATGTCGATCTGAGACTGTAGACGAGTACACTTCATTTACATTCACACACATCACCCTCATTTATCCTCTGAAGTAATACCTTACGGTAGTCCTGGAGGTTAAACATAAAAAGAGAGAGGTCATTTTTATGATGCTTTGATTACTTAATGAGAAATATTAATTAATTAATAAATTTGTCATTGTTTTTTTTTTTTTTTTTACTTTCGCGGTGAATAAAAAATAGCTAGTTGCATTCGCCGGGTAGAGCAATATTTGTGTAACTAAAGGGGAAGGTATGGTGATCGTGCCAAAAAGATTGTTTTTTCAAATCTTTACCTTTTATGGTAACTAGTTCATCTACATCCCGGTGTTCTTTGGTGGTTGGGTTTCAATTAACCACACTTCTCAGGAGTAGTCAACCTGAGATACATGACCTGAGTACAAGACTACACTTCATTACATTCATACATATCATCCTCATTCATCCTCTGAAGTAATACCTTACGGTAGTTCCG